>JAJOOS010004111.1:0-75536 GCA_029582725.1 Solanum chiquidenum | reverse complement strand
ATGTTAATAACTAATTCATGATGATCTGCTGTAATTCTAGAAACCCTAGGTCTATTCATAATAAGGGAATCAAGAAACTGACTGAATTCTAGGGACCCAATGGGAGAAAGGAACCCACTAGTGAAATCCCACATACCTGGTGACGAATTTCACGGTGAAATCCTTTGATTTGTAGGCTGGAACTGATGGAACCTTGCTGCGTTCCTGAACTAGGGTTCTTGACCTCTTTTCTCCTAGGTGTTCTAATTCTTCTAAGTTTGATTAATGATTTGACTTAGGTAAGTTCTAGTTATGTTTCTAGGCTTAAACTGACTAAAATCTCATGATTTAGGGTCTAAACGACGTATCTTAGGGGTTAAAAGAAATAGAAAAAGATCAAAATACCCCTAACTTAATTGCTGTCGGAGTGACCGACGGAGTGGACCTACGAACCGTAGGTCAATCGACGGTCCGTAGATTGGGTCCGTAAGTCGAGCCTGCTCGACAAGCCTTCACTAAAATGAGCATAACTTTTCACTCGGAGGTCGGATTTTAGAAAACTCGGTGGTGTTGGAAAGAGGATTCAATTATCTATCATATCATAGGTCATGCGACACACAATTCCTTTTTTGCTAAAAGTTATGATCATCTGAAGTTGACCCATCAACAATTTTCAGCTAACTATCTGTTGACCCTTACCTAGGGTCAGACCTACGGACCGTGGATCAAACGACGGTCCGTGCTGGTCAACCGTAGTTTGTGTCAGAGGCTGGGTAAATGAGGTCTTGATCCACGGACACAGGCCACGGACCGTGGTCTGATCTACGGACCAGAGGTCTGTCCGTGGGTCGAGACTTAGCCAATTTATGAGCTGGGTTTGAAGAAGGGTTGCAGTGCTGAACCACGGACCACCAGCACAGACCGTGGTCTGACCTACGGTCCGTGGAAGGCAACCGTGGGTTGCACTTGTAACTTTTCAAAATTTGTATTTTTGGTCTATCTAGGATACGGGGTGTTACATCAACATACTTAGTAGCATCATTATAAGCATATTAATTTCATAAATCATTATAACATAAAAGAACACACCATGACTACTCTCAAAGCCTACTTGTGCAATGCTTGGATGAAATCCCATACCCCTACCCACACTAAGTAGTGCATTCTTGAGATACCATATTTCATTATCATTCATTGTGGGGGTAAGACTTAACCGATATAGAACATGTGAGCAAATCATGGAATCCGTTGTTACCCACACCGAAAAGGGTGGTCTACTTGCCTAAGGTAGAACCGTTAATTTAGCTTAGGTTCATCCACTAACTAAAAACCTATCAGGGAACATAGTTTATGGGATAAGAAGATTGCTACTAGGTACCCTGCCTCAAGACACGTATGGGCATCCATCTCAAGAGATTACTACTAGATACCACACCTCAACTCACTATGAGTATCCATCTCATTTAATATACACTTAGTTCTTAGGATTATTCCCCACGAAGTACTTATCATTACATTACTTTAGTTCATTATTATGGGAGAAATATGATGCGTAGATTGCTACTAGATACCCCACCTCAACTCACGTATGAGTATCCATCTCAAGAGATTGTTACTAGAAACCCAACCTCAACTCACATATGAGTTTCCATCTGTATCAATATCCATCTCTACCAAACATTGTTCATTAGATAACTCATAGATTCAATCAGTTAGAATAACCTTTCATACTAAGAATCCCCATATTGTGAGAAAACCTCCCACAACATGTCATTTCTATTCATAAGTGTATAATCGAGAATAGCCTTTCAATCAACACAACATCATTATCGTAATCATTGAACTTCATTCATACTTCATTAATAAGTGTGTGCGTGAGAGAGTAGCCTTTCAAAAACATCACAATTACATCATAGTCAAGATCACATTACTCTCAAGGTATTCAAAAAGAATGTACATAAATATCATGATCATACATAAATCTCAGAATTTTCCCTTCAAGGACCATGGATCATAATTCACCAACACATCTACAATTACTATATTAGACATGGATGATGACATAAGTCAAGTAATAAATTCATAGCATTCACATTTCTATAACATTCTACTAGTATCAATCAATACCCACACTTTAAGATCCCATTTGAGAAATTAGGGTATTTCGTGGATTCTTGGGGAATTCAACTTAAAATCAAATAAAATCACAAATATATCCATAAATAAACATAATGCAATGATTAAACCGAATTTGAAAGGAATCAATGAGATTGAAGTCAAACCCTAACTTCTTCTTCCTTGGAATTCTAGAGAGAGTTTATTTGGGGGAAAGTTTTTTATGAATTTGGGTCATGGGATTTATGAGGTGTATGAGTTAGTTCATGACTTAAAAAGTCTTATATAGGTCTATTAAAACAATATAAAATGACCCCACATCAAATTAACTAAAAAACCCTAGCCTTGTCTGCATTGAGGCAGCCTACAGGCATAACCCACGACCATGACCCATGGACCGTGGGTGGGTCCACGAGGCATTATGAAGGTCCATGGTTCATGGTCTGCAGATACTCACCTTTGCCCTTGACCCATGACACGCAACCACGGGGCGTCGGTCTACCTACTGGTCGTAGGTCCCATCCGTAGGTGTCCCCATTTCGGCAGTTTCTTAGGTGTTGTTTTGTGTCCTCCTCAAGGACCCTTGGTTAGTCCTTGGGGAATCGTACCTTGACGTTTAAACCCTAAAACCTTCATTCTAAGTATCGGGAGTTATTTTTTACTCTAATCCTTACGTTAGGCTCTATTTTAGGCTAGTAGGTTTACATTAGGCTCTAGTGTAGTCTACTAATTTTTCGGAGTGTTACATTATCTCCCCCTGGGGAACATTCGTCCTCGAATGTCGATCTAGACACCTTACAGAAATAAAGACTCAAGACCTAGCCCATCATGCATGAAACATTAAAATAATGCACAGTTCAATAGAGTAAAACATCAACTCCATCTCAACATACTCAATGCAACACAAGGAAGTAGGAACTACCTCTATCAACCCAATCTGCATGAAAACTTCAATATTTCAAATATTCATAGGAGGAACTACCTACTCCAACTCAAAGAATGCTCAACACAATATCATGAAGAATATTATGCAAATTTTCTCAAAAGCATACTAAAGCATGTTCGACAATTCATCTCATGAAGTATATAGGCAACTCATACTAAATGTGCAACAACATGAGGAACATAAATCATGAAAACTCATTTTCTTACCAAACATGAATTTCATCAAGAATATGCAGAACATAAGGAGATCATGGAAACATATAAATCACACATTACTCCACAACATGAAAGAAGTTACAAGGAACTCTTTCTCTCAAGGTAGAATAAGAATAGAAAAAAGAGATGAGGATATTGGAACTCTCAACAATCTTGCTATATAAGCATACCATCTCCCCCTTGGGAGAAAACTCCTACTAAGGCTAGCATTAAGGTCTAGCATACCAAATCTATCAAGTCAGAAAAGACCAGCAACACCAAAATCTAAATAAGCATAAAACACATACCGGTGCCTTCATCTGGAAGGGCTCCTTTGTCCTCTCTAGGCTGGAGTGCATAGAGGCGATAATAATTTGGAGGAATGGGAACCGAATCACTAGGAGAAGCTTTCTTGGCCTCTCTCCCTTTTGCCATGAGTGTTGGGCAATCTCTCATCTTATGACCTTTCATTCCACACCCAAAGCACCCATTTGTGCCGGATAGGCACTTACCCACATGTTGTTTCCCACATTTGGCACATGTAGATCTCTCAAAAGATGAACCACCTCCATTTCCTCCTTGATATTTAGGGTTACACACCCTATCCTTATTTAGAATTAGGGAATCTTTGTTGGAGGACATCTTTTTGAACCTTGATTGACCTTGTTCATCGGACCTAGCTCTTTTTGCCTCTATTATTTCTCTTGAGTTTTGACTCCTCAATCTGTTGAGCACACACCACAAGCCTAGAGATATTCATGTTATCAAGTAGCATTGTTGGACGATATTCTTCTCCCACTAAGTTGGACACACCCGTCAACAACCTACTAATCTAATCCCTCAGATCTTCCACCATAGATGGAGCATATTTGGATAGTTGGGTAAATTTCAAGGCATACTCGTTAACACTCATTCTACCTTGCCTAAGGTTAATGAATTCTTCCAACTTAGCTTCCCTCAATTCTCGGGGAAAGAACCTATAATTAAAATCTTTCTTAAACACCTCCCAATCAATGGGACCTGCTTCTACCGCCTATTTCTCTTCCATTGAGTATACCAAACTTGAGCAACATTCTTCAATTTGTAAGCGGGTAATTCCTATTTCTCTAGCGAAGTCACCCCCATGGCATAAAGTATCTTGTAAACCTCATCCACAAATTCTTGAGGATCCTTTCCCGCTTTGGAACTAAGAAACTCGGGAGGGTTCATTATAATAAAATCCCTCAATCTAGAAGCCGTGGAATTCACATTAGGGTTCACGTGAGTCCCAACATCTCTATTAGCTTGGGCCATCATAGCTTGGGCATGAGTTGTCACAACTTCAGCCAACATTAGAAGATCCAACATAACATCCACATCTGACATTGCCGAAGGATTAATCGGAGCTTGATTAGCTTGAGGAGCTTGATTCACTTGAGGAGCTTCTTCATTGACATTGTCACCCTCCATTCTTCTTGCATTAGCCCTTCATGTATTCATTACCTGAAGACACAAGAGAAGGGTTAGGAGAGGGACATTATAGAGCTAAACTACAGGGCACGGCTTAAGAGTAATGAAAGAAGTTTAGCTTCCTAACATCTTATAGCCTCTCATTCATAAATGTGACACGCTTCACACTATGAACAAGACTCTTCTAGATGTGGCTTATGAGACATCATCCTAGAATCATTCTAAACCTTTTCCTCTGATTACCAAGTTTGTTACGACCCAGAGGTACACCCTAGACGTAACATGGCGTACTTGACCCCGAAGGGGTCTCATATAATCCCTTAGCATATCATAACATAAGATATAAGAAATGATGTAAAATTTTAAAACTTTTATCTATACAATTGAAGTCTTTTATAAAAGCAAGTGGAGGTCTAACTTCTCTCAATTAGCCATCTAATATAATCTTTGAATAAAAAATAGGGTCACAGCCCTTTCAACCAAATCTGTACATAAAATGACTAGAAAGAAACTACTAATGACTCATATTTCCTCGAATCATAAGGACTCACCACAAGCTATGAGAATAGTCGATCCAAGCTTGAACTAATAGAAGATTACCTTAAGAACTGGAACCTACATTTTTCACAAAAATGTAGAAAATAAAGGTTAGTACAAAAATGCACTAAGTATGATAGCCATGCACAAAATCTTGCTAAAATGGACATTTTAGTTGAAAGCATGCACTTTACCAAGTTTGAGAATCATCATGAACTTTATTATAAAAACCATAAGTCACAAGTACATTCAACATATATATCATCATAACATAATAGAACCATCTCATAAGTAACCCTAATTATACTTGTGCAATGTATAGATAAAGATCCCATAATCCCATCTATACTAAGTACCACTTTTAGGCCACCATAATCATACTTACCATTCTTTGATCTCATCATTTGTTCATATTCATAGACAAGGAACAATCACATTTCATAAGTCATATCAAGGAAAGCAACATATAGCAACAATCCACAGTAAGCATACTTTATTACAAATAGCCTTCAGATAAACATACTTAGTAGCATCATTATAAGCATATTCATTTCATAAATCATTATAACATAAAAAAACACACCATTACTACTCTCAAACGCTATTTGGGAAATCCATGGATGAAGTCCCATACTCCCAATCACACTAAGTATTGCATTCTTGAGAAGCCATAGTTCATTATCATTCATTGTGGGGGTAAGCCTTAACCGACATACACCATGTGAGCAAATCATGGAATCCGGTGTTACCCACACCGAAAAGGGTGGTCTACTTGCCTAAGGTAGAACAAATAATTTACCTTAGGTATATCCACTAGCTAACAAACTATGAGGGCACATAGTTTATGGGATAAGGAGATTGCTACTAGATACCCCCGCCTCAACTCACGTATGGGCATCCATCTCAAAAGATTGCTACTAGATACCCCACCTCAACTCACGTATGACTATCCATCTCAATCAATATCCACTCGATGCTTGGAATTATTCCCCATGGAGTACTTATCATTAAATTACTTTAGTTCATTATTATGGGAGAAATAGGATATGAAGATTGCTACTATATACTCCACCTCAACTCACGTATTAGTATCCATCTCAAGAGATTGTTAGTAGAAACTCCACCTCAACTCATATATGAGTTACCATCTCTATCAATATCCATCTCTACCCAACATCGTTCATTAGGTAGCTCATAGATTCAATAGGTGAGAATAGCCTTTCATCCTAAAAATCCCCATATTGTGAGAAAACCCCCCATAACATGTCATTATCATTCATAAGTGTATAATCGAGAATAACTTTTCAATAAAAAAACCATTGTTATCATAATCATAGAACTTCATTCATATTTCCTTCATAAGTGTGTGTGTGTGAATTTCCTTTCAACAACATCACAATTACATCATAGTCATGATCACATTACTCTCAACGTATTCATAAAGCATGTAAATAAATATCATGATCATACATAAATATCATAATTTTCCCTTTAAGGACCATGGATCATAATTAACTAACACATCTATAATTACTATATTAGACATGGATGATTACATAAATCAAGTAATCAATTCATAACATTCAGAATTTTATAACATTCCAGTAGTATCAATCAATACCCACACTTTAAGATCCAATTTGAGAAATTAGGGTAATTCATGGATTCTTAAGGAATTCAACTT
Source organism: Solanum chiquidenum (assembly GCA_029582725.1). Taxonomy (NCBI): domain Eukaryota; kingdom Viridiplantae; phylum Streptophyta; class Magnoliopsida; order Solanales; family Solanaceae; genus Solanum; species Solanum chiquidenum. The sequence goes on along the minus strand of JAJOOS010004111.1, from coordinate 68,632 downwards.
AAAATCACATAAAATCATCAATATATCCATAAAGAAACATAATTAAATAATTAAAAAAGAATTTGAAATGAATCCATGAGATTGAAGTCAAACCCTAACTTTTTGGGTTTTATAGTTTTGAAATTTGGGGTTTGGGAGGGGCTCTATGGATGAAGGCTACCCATAGATGAAAATCTACCATACTGTATTGAATATTTACCAAGAATTTGAGGAGAAAAGTGGAACACTCCGTATCTTTAATGACCTAAGCTAGAGCCTAACGTGTAGTCTCGTAGCCTAATGAATTTAAAATGTAAGGTGAGAGTCTTAAAATAAGTTCCATAAATTGGTACTAAGGTTCTAGTGCCTAAACGTCAAGGCATGGCTCCGACAAGGACCCCCCAAGGGTCCTTGATGAGAGCCAAGAGGCTGCTTTAAAAGTTGTCTTAAGCAGTATCATCCACGAAATCATGAACCATGAAGAGTGGACTGACTCATGCCCCGTAGATGGGAGTCATGAGTCAGGACTTAGTCTCTGCAATTGAGCCGCAAAACTTCCTAGTCACAGCCCCATTTGACACCTGGACAGTACAGTCCATGGACCATACCACGCCCCATAGGTGGGGGCTCGTGGATGGGTCCTGGACCAAGGCGAAAAAGCCAGCCTCAGACCCAAACCATGAGTGACCAGTACGCTCCATGATTCAGACCACTCCCCGTGGTCGGGGACTCGTGAATGGTGCCTGGAAAGGCTGCCTTAAGTCGGCTAAGTAGGGGGTAGTTTGTAACTTACTAATTAATTAAGTTAGGGTAGGGAACAGTTATTTTTAGTTGTTTTAAGTATATTAAAGTATTTTTAAATATTAATCAAGTCTTTTATCTCTCATAACTCACAAACTCAAAATCAAACCCACTTTCCTCTCAAAATATTCTCTCTCTAAACTCCATTGAAGAACAAAGAAGAAGCTCAAGATTAGGATTTCAAGCTCCAACTTTTTCACTGCAATTTCATGGTAAAACATTTATTAAGGTATGGGGACTTTTATTCATGGAACACTTTTGTCCATGAAGCCCTTCAACTCTTGATTTCAAAATTGGAAACTTGTTCAAAAACTAGGGTTTGTATTTCATTCATGGGTTCTTCGTAAAAATGATTTTATTATGTTAATTGCATTATATTATGGATTATTTGATTCTTAATGGTGATTTTCATTGCAAAATTCCCCTTGAACCCATGAACACCCCCATGACCCAAATTTCAAGTATTGTAATGGGTGTATTGATGCAGGATGATTACTATGAATTGTTTCTATGTGAATTTAGTTATTGAATTTTTTTTTGTGCATGCCTATTGCAGTATATTTAGGTGTAATTTTGAGACATGATTCATGACTTTGAAAGGGGTAAATTGCTAGGATTTGTGCTTGTTGATGAAAGTTGTGTATAACCTATTGATTCACTTAGAAAGTAAATCTCCTATGACTAATGTGTAAAGTATGGTATTGTTGAATGCTTGTTCTTCCCTTATCCTTATACATGATGATGCATGAATAGTCTAGGATGATGATGATGTATTGTGTTGATTGAAAGTCTATTTCTCATGAAAACACTATGAATGTATGTGAAAGTCCTACTCACACCCTAATGTTGATTCTAAGGTTGAAAGTATATTCTCACCTTTAATGAATATATGAGCTATTTTGATGAATTGTATTGAATGAAGGATAGAGCATTCCTTCACACATGTAAATGCAATGAAAGACTTAATCATGTATAATTTGAGAAATAATGCTTAGCACCGAGTGGATATGGACAATGAGGTAAAGGCCCTCCAGCCAATGCAATAGTGAGGGTCATCCTAATTGAACTCATAAGATGGAAGCCCCTCCGCCAATCCAATAGGGTGGGTTTCTAGAAGTAATTTCTCTATCCCATAACTATGTGCCGACATCAGACTTACCTAGTGGATCCACCTAGACGCTAATACATTTAGTCCTACCTTAGGCAAGTAGGACACCTTCTTTTGGTGTGGGGTTACATGACACTGGATTCCATACAGCTCACATGGTCTATGTTGGTTATGGCTATTCTTCCCTTAATTAAAGATAATGAATGAGACTTCAACCATACTATGACTACTTGGTGAGTTTACTTAGTAGGAGTGGGGGTATGGGACTTTACTTTCACATTGCACAAGTAGACTTTGTAGGATCTTGTAGGATAGTTCCTTTATATTATGATGAGATTCAAATGCATACATGTGTCTTGAATGGTTAGTTGTTATGAATGACTATCCTTGTATTCAAAGTAATTTTCATAACTATTTCCTTATTGGTGACTAATGATTATAATGAGGTCTAAAGATGCTATGCATGACCAAGGTCTAATCATTTCCTATTTCTTAGTTTCTATTGTACTTCTCATATTGAGACTTTTATTGATGTAAAGTACTAAGGCCCAAACTTTTTATTCCTATGTTTTAGATAGTGTATTAGACAAAGTCTAGATTTCCTATGATTTTCTTCTATGAAAAGTGAAGTTCGACTTCTATTGTAAAAGTTTTAAATTTCCACATTATATTCTATGTCTTATGTAATGATGATGCTAGAAGCTTGTATGACACCCCTTTGGGGTCAAGTACGCCATGTTATGTCTAGGGAGTACTCCGGGGTCGTGACAAACTTGGTATCAGAGCATAAGGTTCTAGGAATAATATTTAGGTTGATGTCTCATGCACCGCGTGTAGTAGAGTTTTGTTCATGAGTGTGAAGCGCGCGACACTTATGAATAAGAGGCTATAAGATGTTTTGGAACATTCCCTTCTTTCATTACTCTTTAGTCGTGCTTTGGAGTTCTAACTCTATGAAGTCCTTTATTCTAACCCTTCTCTAGTGATTATAGGAAATGAATACAAGAATGGCGAACTTAAGAATAAGGGTAGAAGAGATGGTGAATAAGAGAGTTCCTCCTCAAGATCCTCAAGACCCCCAAGGTCCTCAAGTTCCTAATGATGAGGGAGCTATGACGAATGTGGAGATAACGGCGGATCTCCAAACCTTGACTCAACTCATGACGGTTCCAACTCAAACCGTCACCACTCAAGCCCAAGCTATAACGGCTCAAGCAAATAGGGAAGGTAGGCCCCGAGTGAATCCTAATGCAAGCACTATGGCTTCAAGGTTAAGATACTTTACTAGGATGAACCCTCATATTTTCTTGGGTTCCAAGATGAATGAAGACCTACAAGAGTTTTTGGAAGAGGTCTCCAAGATAGTGGAGGCTATGGGGGTGACCTCTATAGAGAAAGCCAAACTTGCGGGGTATAAATTGAAAGATGTGTCCCAAGTATGGTTTACTCAATGGAAGGATATTAGGGCTATAAGAGCGGGTCCCATAACTTCGGAAGTGTTCAAAAAGACTTTCCTTGATAGGTTTTTTACACGGAAAAGAGGGAAGCAAAGGTGGAGGAATTTATCAACCTTCGACAAGGAGGTATGAGTGTCCAAGAATACTCCTTGAAATTTACTAAGTTGTCCGAATATGCCCCCATCTTTGGTGTCTAATCCTAGAGATGAGATGAGAGGATTCGTGACGGGTGTGATTGATTCAATTGAGGAAGAATGTCGTGCTGCTATGCTTCATGACAATATGGACATTTCACGTCTAATTGTTTATGTTCAACAAGTTGAGGAATAAAGTCTTAGGAAGAAGAGCAGAGAGGTAAAGAGGACAAGGTTTGATGATGGTAGTTCTTCTAAGGGTATGTTTGAGGGTCAAAGTGGACCAAGGTTCAAGAAGAGGTTTTCCAACCAAGGCTCCTCCAATGCTCTAAGACCCAACAGGGATAGGGTGTCTAACCCTAAGCCTCAAGGAGGCAATAGGGGTGGATCTTCCATGGAGAGACCTATATGTGCCAAGTGTGGTAAAAAACATGAGGGGAAATGTATTGCCGGAATGGGTATGTGCTATGGATATGGAAAAAGTGGACATCAATTGAAAGATTATCCAACTGGTGTGACCAAGGGAAAAAAGGGTAACCAAGCTCCTCCAAGGAGTTCTAATGCCGATGCTCCCAAGAAGAATCGCTTCTATGCTCTCTAATATAGAAGTGATCAAGAGGGGTCCCCGGACGTTGTTACCGGTATGTTACAAGTATTTTCAATTGATGTTTATGCATTATTAGACCCCGGTGCCACTTTATCTTTTGTTACTCCTTTTGTGGCTATGAAATTTGAAGTGTCTCTCGAAGAGTTAAAAGAACCTTTTTCTATGTCTACCCCGGTAGGTGATTCGATTATAGCTAAAAGAGTGTATAGGAGATGTCCTATCTCCTTATCTCATAGAGTAACTTTGGTTGATTTGATAGAATTAGATATGTTGGACTTTGATGTCATCTTGGGAATAGATTGGTTATATACTTGTTTTGCTTCCATTGATTGTAGAACTTGGGTAGTAAAGTTTCAATTTCCCAATGAGCCCATTTTGGAATGGAAGGGGGGAAATTCAATCCCTAGAGGTCAATTCATATCATGTCTAAAGGCTTGTAAAATGATTTCTAAGGGTTGTATCTATCATATTGTAAGAGTTACGGACATTGAGTCCGAGATTCCTCCTTTAGAGTTGGTCCCTGTAGTAAGGGAATTTTCGGAAGTCTTTCCCGATGACTGTCCCGGAATTCCTCCCGAACGGGAAAAAGACTTCAACATTGATCTTTTGCCAGATACTCAAACCATATCGATTCCCCCTTACCGGATGGCTCCGGACAAATTAAAAGAATTAAAGGCGCAACTGAAAGATTTGCTAGACAAGGGTTTCATTCAACCAAGCATATCTCCATAGGGTGCTCCATTTTTTTTTGTGAAAAAAAATATGGGTCCCTTAGAATGTGTATTGATTACCACCAAATGAACAAGGTTACTATAAAGAATAAGTACCCTTTCCCTAGAATTGACGATTTGTTTGACCAACTCCAAGGGGCGAGTTACTTTTCGAAGATTGACTTAAGGTCGGGCTACCACCAACTTAGGGTGAGAGATATTGACATTCCTAAGACGGCCTTCCGAACAAGATATGGTCACTATGAATTCCTAGTCATGTCTTTTGGTCTAACAAATGCCCCGGCGACGTTCATGGATCTAATGAATAGGGTATTTTGGCAATATCTTGATTCATTTGTGATTGTCTTTATTGACAATATTTTGATCTGTTCGACGAGTGAGGGTGATCATATGAAGCATTTGAGGATATTATTGCAAGTCCTTAAAGACTACCAATTATATGCTAAGTTTAGCAAGTGTGAGTTTTGGCTAAGGTCGGTTGCTTTCCTCGGTCATATTGTGTCGGGCATGGGTATAGAGGTTGATCCTAAGAAGATGGATGCAGTCAAGAGTTGGCCTAGACCTTTATGTCCTACTGATATTAGACGCTTTGTGGGTTTGGTCGGTTACTATAGGAGGTTTATTGAGGGTTTTTCCTATATTGCCTCTACATTAACGACCTTAACTCAAAAGAAAGTAAAGTTTGTGTGGTCGGAGGCTTGTGAGAAAAGCTTCCAAGAATTGAAGAATAGACTCACATCCGCTCCGGTGTTGATCTTACCAGAGGGTACTGATGGGTTTGTGGTATATTATGGCGCTTCTTGAGTGGGTTTGGGACGTTTCCTCATGCAATGGGGTAAAGATATTTCCTATGATTCAAGGTAACTCAAGGTACATGAAAATAATTATCTGACTCATGATCTCGAACTAGCGGCGGTGGTGTTTGCTTTGAAAATATGGAGACACTATCTCTATGGGGTGCATGTACATATCTTTACCGACCACAAGAGTCATCAATATGTGTTTAGCCAAAAATAATTGAGTCTCCGACAAAGAAGGTGGTTAGAACCTTTAAAGGATTATGACATGAGTGTCCTTTACCACCTCGGCAAAGCCAATTTGGTTGTGGATGCCTTAAGTAGAATGTCCATGGGTAGTGTGGCTCATGTAGAAAATGAGAAGAAGGAATTGATTCGTGATGTGCATAGATTGGCTCGTCTAGGTGTCCAACTTGTGGATTCCACCAAGGGTGGATTCATGGTTCATCATAGTTATGAATCATCATTTGTAGTTGATGTGAAGTCTAAGCAACATCTTAATCCTATTTTGATGGAATTGAAAGAGTCGGTTCTCAATAAGTCCATTGAGGTTTTCTCCCAAGGGGCAGATGGGATGCTTAGGTACCAAAGTTGGTTGTGTGTGCCAGATGTTGATGGTTTGAGCGAGAAATTTCTAGAAGAGGCTCATGGTTCACAATATTCTATTCATTCGGGAGCCACCAAGATGTATCGTGACCTATGGGAAATCTATTGGTGGAATGGAATGAAGAAGGATATATCGGGTTTTGTGTCCAAGTGCCTGAATTGTCAATAGGTCAAGGCCGAACACATGAAACCGAGAGGTTTTCTTTAAGAAATAAAGATTCCCACTTAGAAGTGGGAAGAGGTGAATATGGATTTTGTTATGGGGTTGCCTCGTACTCGAAGGCAACATGATTCTATGTGGGTCATTATAGATAGGATGATGAAATCACCCCACTTCATTACCGTCAAGGTTACTTTTTCGGCGGAAGACTATGCTAAGTTGTACATCAATGAGGTAGTGAAGTTGCATGGGATTCCTTTGTCCATCATATCGGATAGAGTTACTCAATTCACTTCACATTTTTGGAAGGTGTTTCAACAAGGACTTGGTACCAATGTTAAACTTAGTACCGCCTTCCACCCTCAAATGGATGGTCAAGCAGAATGAACCATTCAAACCTTAGAGGACATGTTGAGGGCGAGTGTGATTGATTTCAAGGGTAATTGGGACGATCATCTTCCTTTGATAGAATTTGCCTACAACAATAGTTACCACTCTAGCATTGCTATGGCTTCGTTTGAAGCACTATATCGAAGAAGGTGTAGATCTCCTCTTGGATGGTTTGAGGTAGGTGAATTTTCTCTAATTGGTCCCGAACTAGTCTATGATGCCATTGAAAAAGTTCAACTCATTAGAGAAAGGTTGAAGACGGCCCAAAGTCAGCAAAAGTCCTATGCCGACAATAGAAGAAAAGATCTTGAATTTGAGGTTGGTGATTGTGTCTACTTGAAAATTTCACCTATGAAAGGTGTGATGAGGTTTGGCAAGAAGGGGAAACTTAGTCCCCGATATATGGGCCCATACCAAATGCTCAAGTGTATTGAGAAAGTTGCTTATGATATGGACTTGCCAAATGAGTTGGCTTCGGTTCACCCGGTGTTTCATGTTTCTATGCTAAAAAAGTGTATTGGTGATCATGTTTCCTTCCTTCCTTTAGAGGGTTTAAAAATTGATGAAAATCTTTCTTATGAAGAGGTCCCAGTTGAGATTTTGAACCGGCAAGTGAAAAAATTGAGAAATAAGGAAGTAGCTTCTGTTAAGGTTCTATGGAAGAATCACTTAGTTGAGGGTGATACATGGGAGGCCTAGGACGATATGAAGTCCCGTTATCCTTATCTTTTTCCTTCTATTCCTAAACAAGCAAGAGGTAACTAGTTCATCTTTTGTTTAGTGTTTGGGAGTCATGTGTGTTGTATGATTTTCCATGATTTCACTATTTTGTGCATGTTCTTGTGAGAATTCATATTTAGTATATATTGAGTTTTCATGATTTACTTATTCCTCATGTTGATTTGCATTTTGTATGATGATTGCATTTTGACCACATGAGATGAAATGATGAACATGCTTAATAATGTGTTGTTGAGATGACATGTTCTCTATATTATTGTGTTGAGCTTATTTGAGTTGGAGAAGTTAGTTCCTCCCATGCTTATGTGAATTTATTGGTTGCATGCATATTGAGTTAGTAGAAGTAGTTCCTACTTTCTTGCATTGCTTTGGCCATGTTGTAAAAGGAGTTGAGGTTTCCTCGTTTTGAAAAGTTCAAGTTGTGAATGGTGCATTTGTTAATTTTGCACAGTTTTGATGTTACTTGCATTATTGGCTGTTGGTTTAGAGTTTCTAACTTAGTTTGGTGTCTTGGTCGACATTCGAGGATGAATATTCCCATGGGGGAGATAATGCAACACCCCATATGTCTAATGACTTAAGCTAGAGCCTAACGTGTAGTCTAGTAGCCTAATGAAGTTAAAACATAAGGTGAGAGTCTTAAAATAACTTCCCTTACTTGGTACTAAGGTCCTAGTGCCTAAACGTCAAGGCATGGCTCCCACAAAGACCCCCCAAGGGTCCTTGATGAGAGCCAAAGGGCTACTTTAAAAGTTTCCTTATGCAGAATCATCCACGAAACAATGAACCACGAAGTGTGGACTGACTCACGCCCTGTAGATGGGAGTCGTGAGTCAGGACTTAATCTCCTCAATCGAGCCTCAAAACTTCCTAGTCACAACCCCATTTCACACCTAGACAGTACGATCCGTGGACCATACCACGCCCCATAAGTGGGGGCTCATGGATGGGTCCTGGACCAAGGCCAAAAGGCCAGCCTCAAACCCAAACCACGAATGACCAGTACGGTTTGTGGTTCAGACCATGCCCCATGGTCGGGGACTCGTGAATGAGGCCTGGGAAGGCTAACTTAAGTCGGCTAAGTGGGGGGTAGTTTGGTAACTTACTAATTAATTAAGTTAGGTTGAGGGATGGTTATTTTTATTTGTTTTAAGTATATTAAAGTATTTTTAAGTATTAAACAAGTCTTTTAACTATCATAACTCACAAACTCAAAATCAAACCCACTTCCCTCTCAAAATATTCTCTCTCTAAACTCCATTGACGAACAAAGAAGAAGCTCAAGATTAGAGTTCAAGCTCCAAGATTTTCACTCCAATTTCGTGGGAAAACATCAATTAAGGTATGGGGACATTGATTGATGAAACACTTTTCTCCATGAAGCCCTTCAACTCTTGATTTCAAAATTGGTAACTTGTTAAAAAAATAGGGTTTCTATTCCAACCATGGGTTCTTCCTAAAAATGATTTTGTTATGTTAATTGCATTATATTATGGATGATGTGATGTTTAATAGTGATTTTCATTGCAAAATTCCCCTTGAACCCATGAACACCCCCATGACCCCAATTTCAAGTATTGTGATGGGTGTATTGATGCAAGATGATTACTATGAATTGTTTCTATTTGAATTTAGTTATTGAATCTTGTTTTGTTCATGCCTATTGTAGTATCTTTAGGTGTAATGGTAAGACATGATTCATGACTTTGAAAAGGGTAAATTTCTAGGGTTTGTGCATGTTGATGAAAGTTGTGTATAACCTATTGTTTCACTTAGAAAGTAAATCTCCTATGACTAATGTATAAAGTATGGTATTGTTGAAAGCTTCTTCTTCCCTTATCCTTATACTTGCTAATGCATGAGTACTCTAGGATGATGATGATGTATTGTGTTGATTGAAAGTCTATTTCTCATGACAATACTATGAATGTAATGTAAAAGTCCCACTCACACCATAATGTTGATTCTAATGTTGAAAGTACATTCTCAGCTTTAATGAATCTATGAGCTATTTTGATGAATTGTATTGAATAAAGGATAGAGCATTCCTTCGCGCATGTAAATGCAATTCAAGACTTAATCATGTATAATTTGGTAAATAATGCTTAGCACCGAGTGGATATGGACAATGAGGTAAAGGCCCTCCAGCCAATGCAATAGTGAGAGACATCCTAAGTGAACTCATGAGATGGAAGCCCTTCTGCCAATGCAATAGAGGGCGGGTTTCTAGAGGCAATCTCCCTATCCCACAACTATGTGCCAACATAGGACTTAGATAGTTGATCCACCTAGACACTTATACATTTAGTCCTACCTTAGGAAAGTAGGACACCTTCTTTTGGTGTGGGGTTACATGACACCGGATTCCATGTAGCTCACATCTATGTCGGTTATGGCTATTCTACCCTAAATGAAAGATAATGAATGAGACTTGAACTATACTATGACATCTTGATGAGTTTACTTAGTAGGAGTTGGGGTATGGGACTTCACTTTGACATTGCACAAGTAGACTTAGTAGGATCTTGTAGGATAGTTCCTTTATATTATGATGAGATTCAAATGCATACATGTGTCATGAATGGTTAGTTGTTATGAATGACTATCATTGTATCAAATTAATATTCATGACTATTTCCTTATTGTTGACTAATGATTATAATGAGGTCTAAAGATGCTATGCATGACCAAGGTAGCTTCAAGGGGGTACTTAGTAGGGTTGATATTATGGGATGCCAACCATACATTGCACAGGTGTTCCTTAGAGGTTGCTAAGGAGTTGATATTATCATGTAATGAGTGTAAGCGTGATTATGGCTTGTGTTGTACATTGTAAATGCATGCTGGTTTCTAAACTTGACAAAGGCATACTTTTCAAATAAAAATGTCCTTTTTATCATATTTAAGGATTTTATGCATGTTTCCATATTTAGTACATATTATGTGCTAACCCCTTCTTTCTTCTACATCTTAATGAGTGTAAGTTTCGGCTAGGTGACTTTCACTCTCCCTTCGAAGAAGACTTGGATTGCTTATCTCCAAGTTGTGGTGAGTCCTCAAGTTCGAGGACGATATTTCCTATTTCTTAGTTTCTATTCTACTTCTCATGTTGAGACTTTTATTGATGTGAAGGGCAAAGTCCCAAACCTTGTATTCCTATGTTTTAGATGGTGTATGAAACAAAGTCTAGATTTCCTATGATTTTCTTCTGTGAAAAGTGAAGTTGGACTTCTATTGTAAAAGTTTTAAATTTCCGCATTATTTGCTATGTCTTATGTAATGATGATGCTAGAGGCTTGTATGAGACTCCTTCAGGGTCAAGTACTCCATGTTACGTCTAGGGGGTACTCCCGGGTCATGACAAAAAGCTTGATTCTTCAACCCTTGCTTCACTTTTCTTCTTCTTCCTTAGAATTCTAGAGAGAGTTTATTTGGGGAAAAGCTTGTTATAGATTTGGCTGTTGAGGTTTATGAGGCGTATGAGTTAGTTAATGACTTAAAAAGTATTATATAGGTATATTAAAACAATATAAAATGACCCCACATCAAATTAACTAAAAAGGAAATTACCTAAAAAACCCTAGCCTTGGCTAAATTGAGGCAGCCTAAAGGCATGACCCACGACCATGACCCACGGACCGTGGGTGGGCACAAGGCATCCTGCAGGTCCAAGGTTCGTGGTCTGCAGCTCCTCACCTTGGCCCTTTACCCATGAAACCCAACCACTGGGCGTAGGTCCTATCCATAGGTGGCCCCATTTAGGTAATTTCTTAGGGGCTATTTTGGGTCCTCCTCAAGGACCCTTGGTTGGTCCTTGGGGAGTCGTACCTTGACGTTTAACCCCTAAAACCTTCATTCTAAGTATCAAGAGTTATTTTTTATGCTAATCCTTATGTTTGTCTCTAGTGTAGTCTACTAATTTTCTGGAATGTTACACCAAGGAAGTAATGAATGAGAAAGGGAAATAACAATGGAGATTTAGCATGATAATCTGCTATCTTATAGCTTGACCCACCTACTGCGAAGGCTGATCTAGAGCTAATGGTAAGGGTTAGTAAAGCATACACATGTGGACCGACCAAGTTGCGTGGTGAAATTTCCTACTTGGACAACTAATCACTTAGGTGATACCTTACTTACCAACCTTGCATGTTAATTCTAGGAAAGAGTTAGTATTATTAGGATTACTGCGTTAAGAACTTGTGGGGATCATATATGTCCTAGTTTACATCTCATATTGATAATACAAACTATGAATTTTGTTTACTTGTTACTACATATCAATCAACTATTACTTTATTTTTTTTAAAAACCTCTCCTTTTATGGAAGTTCATCTTACTAAAAGTAGAAATAACTATAAATTAGCCCAAGTCTAGACCATATTTCTCATGGGATCGATCCTAACATCAGTTAGGTTCTTTATTTGACTACGACAACTTATACTTCTTTAGGGAGGTGTATTTTACACGTATCATGTACCAAGAACAATAACTTCAGACTACTAATTTTATTGAGCATATCCTTTACAATTTAAATAAAAAATATATTGTATAAACGCATACCGAATAAAAAGGTGTAGCTGAAACTACACTGATTGGGTCAGATTGATCTGTAGGAGAAAGAGCATAAAGTTTTGTCTGCATAAGCTGGCTTGATCCAGTGCCAACAACAATATAATGATCATCAACAATTGCATTCCTAACTACATTATGCATCCTCTTAATTATTACCCTAGTTTTGACTCTAAAACAAACACAAGCTCTTACCATTAGCAAAATAACTCAATGAATCATCGCCATTGAATGTTATGTCACACCTGTTCCCCATCTTTCTCCAATATGACTCATTTATTGTTGGATCACCACTATACACATATTATTGTATGAAAATGGACCTAATCTTGAGAGAGATTTAATCAATCTCAAAAGCTAGCTAGTTCATTAGGGAAAGATTATATAAGGACGCAATGGTTCGCACGCCTGATCTTTTCTAAGGACACTCTTCAAATTTTGTCCCCCTTTAAAGTAGTTAGATGAATTTTTTTTATAGATAAATTTAGTCCACTAGGCTAACTGAATAGATAATTTAAACGATCTCCTGAAAAAATCTATTAGAGAAAAATTATGTCATTCTAACACATAAAACCCCATGACATTTGGAGGGCACAAAATATAATAGAGTGCTCAACAGTGAGTAAATTGAAATTGGTAATTTCATGTATAAAAAATTAACTCATGAGGATTATTCAAGACCATAAGAGTATAACTTATATGAAATATTCTAAGAAAATTGAAATAAAATTGTAGATAATACTCACTAATCTAGTTTAATAGTGGTGGAAGTGTCCATATAGTATCATTTTCTAGAGTTTCCTAAGGGACTTTTTCGTTTCATACTAAAATCTTAAATCTGTTGCAAATAAACTTATGAGAGAAGAAGACAAACTTGGGGTCTATATATAGGGAAGGATTCAAGTCTAATCTTTTTTTATGTAGAAAGGAAACTATATTTGTGGCTGTTGAGTTTAAAAGGTTATGAATGGAAAATGAAAAGTTATATCAATGAAAAATGAAAATTCATATCATTGGAAAATAAAGAGTTGTAACTTTTACTAAGAGTTTGTGATTTTTATTAAAAGTTGTGACTTTTTTAAAGATTTGTTACTTTTATGGAATATTGTGATTTTTACCGTAAGGTTATGACTTTTACGAAGGGTTATGAATTTTAACTTTTCCCAAAAGGGTTGTGACCTTATCGATAAGGCACAATAAGCACTTGTTCACACAATAAGGACACATTGTGCATTTAGTGGACTTGATTTTCTTCTTTGAGAAATATATTTTTAATATTATTTCTAATATGTTTTAGATATCTTAGTAATATAGGTTCAAAAAATATTAACAACATAATTATATTGTTGGATTTTTTTCGGTTCTATTTATTGAGGGAAATAGATATACTCGTACATAGACCTTTGGTCTATCTTTTATCAACTTAATATTTTTGTCAAATCTAAATTATAACTTTTTGTGTATCAATGATCAATAAAAGTGAGATTAAAAATATTTTTGTGTACCAAACATACACATAGTGAATATAACTCTAAAAGACTTAGAGCATGTTTGGTAGGGAGGAAAATATTTTTAGATTTCTCATGTTCGGGTTGGTCAAAATATTTGAAAAATATTTTTCTGGGAAATTAGGTTCCTTAAACGATGAGGAAATGTGTCCTCTCACCCTCCAAGCTCCCACACATCTCATTTTCACCCTACCCTCATAGACTCCATCCCCACCCATCATAGTATTTGTGTCTAGATTATGTATAAATAAATTTAGGATAATATTTTGGCATACCTACCTCACAAAATATAAAAATTACAAGTAAGAAATCTACTTATTTCCTAAGAAACATTTTCCTTCGTATACCGAACAAACCCTTACGAATTTATGTTCCATGTACACATTTAAAACTAGAGTGCCTTATTCTCATACATAGATCTCTACTCTATCTTTAATAAACTATATATTTTCAACAATTTAAATTGTATCTTTTTTTACATCAATAATCAATGAAAATAAGATTTTAAATTTTAAAATATTTATATATTTTAAGTCTAAAGTCTGATATTTGTCTTTCAGGTTCAACATGGCTCAAGGCCATATGCCTATCTATCATGCAAGAACATAAAGAGGAAGAAGACCTATTGGTTAAGGATAATCCTCATTTACATGTTCCAATAATAGAGGCCAAAAATTTCATGATCCAAAAATGGACATGATGACTCACGTAGATTCCCACCAAGACAACTCAGTCTCAAATTCAACACCATGAAAGAAATGCGGAAAGGTAAACAAGAATAACATAAGAGTAGAAAACTTAGTCATTGTAATATAACCCCTGTCAGGCCCCGAGTCTACACCCTGGACTTGGCCGACAATTGAGAACCATCGCTAGTCCACAAGTGAACCCTTGGCCTGGCTCAATACTCCGTGGACGACTTACTCAGACACATAGGAACTCAAATGCAATTATTAACTCATGAGATCTTATTAATAAAGTAAATTAAATCAAATCATTTGAAATACTCAAATAAACATAACTATTCAACTCAAAGTCTTTAAAACATCTACAAGGTAAAGGGGAAAAGGACTGCTTAACTACTACTGTCTATGAAGCCTCTAAATAATAGGATGGATTTTGGGACAAGAACCCCCGACAACCTAACATAAATAAAACCATAATGTGAAGCCCTCCAGAAAGAAATGAGGCTCACCAAAGCTAGCTGGAATGCAATGGGATCAACGAAGTGCCTGTTGATGACCCTGAACACAAGTATCTACATCATTAAAAGATGTAGGTCCAATGAAATAAGTACATTGAACGTACAAGCATGTAAGGGGAAAACTGAAACATAAGTAAATATACCTGAACTGATAGAAAGGAAAGACATACTCACCTCAATGCAACGCAGCTCAACTCAACCCATTATAGAAGCAATGGAAAAAGAATGCAATGTATTAAACTTTTAAAATAGTAGATATCAACTCAATATGTATAAAAAATACAATAAATAAACTCTTTACTCTTATTTGGGAGATTCTCTAACCGACAACCATTACTATGAGCTACGTGATGATACGACATTTTGCCCACGATGCCAGAACTTTACTATACCTTTATGGGGAATAGAAAACCTCAACTAAGTGGATCAACTAAGCTATGCTTAAAAGCAATAAGGAATCATCTAAAAAGTATAACCCTTTACCCATGTTGGCATACATGATTTATGAGGATTTTGAGTTGTCTGAACTCATTCCAATATCGATGCTCAATACTACTCCCAATAATATATATAAACCATGCTCATATGTTTTAAAAACATAATTCTTCATCAATTTTAGATAAATACTCAAAAGATCTTCTTAAAAGAGGTGATGCTCAAGACTCCTCGTAAACTCATTTAGAAATCAGCGTATCTCTCATTTACAATGTAAAAGTATTACCCTTGGTTATACTTAGTTCCCTTTATACTCATTTTAAACATATAAGTTAACTTTCCTCATTTTCATACTCATTTACCCAAGTCTTAAATCAAATTATAAATGATTGCAAAAGACTTCTCAAAATGACTCAATTTTGTTTTTTTTGAAACTTTCCTTCTAACTTTACTTGGATTTGAAATGTTAATTTAATAGCTGATTAGGATATAGGATCTCTCAATGATTAATGAACACTTTGATTTTTAGTAATAAGAAAATAGCGATGGCACAAATAGAATAGCACTGGCGCGACGCGGAGGAGGATTTAATTTTTGGTTGCGAAATAAATTTCAAGACAGAGGAATTTGTATCTTCAATATGGGTGAGATATATTCTAAGGCTTAGTGGGGGTAAGGAAAAGACCAAAATACCCCTTCTTAAAATGGATGAAATGCCTAAATTAGAGAGGTTACAATCCAATGGGCATAACTCCTTCATCCAAACTCAGACTTTAGCAAAGTTGGTAGCTTTGGAAAGAGGACTCAAAGAACTTTGATTTGATACCTCATAGGCCGCGTAACCTTTTATGTTCTAAAAGTTATGGTTGTTTGAAGTTGACCCAAACCTAAAATCTGACCAAAGTCTAAGGTGTTACAATATCTCTTGCTTGGGAACATTCATCTTCGAATGAGATAACACTAAGTAAAATAGGGTTGGGAAAAATCAAACTATCCCAATTTCGGCACACAATGAGTAATCAAATATAAATTAATGTTACCTTAAGTAATACTTGACAAAGAGTTATTACCTTAGTTTTAAATTTCTCCAGAGGCAACGAGATGTGGGTATCTCTTCTTCATATTATTCTAAATTCCACAAGTAGCTTCCTCAATAAATTGATTTATTCATAGAACTTGACTGATGCAACCTCTTTGGTCCTCAACTTGCGAACCTCACGATCAAGAAACTTAACCAGTACCTTCTCATAAGATAGATTGTTCTTAATACTGGTATTCTCAGTAGGTAATAAGTGAAGGATCGCCTATAAACTTCTTCAACATTGAAATATGGAACACTGGATGGATTGCTGCTAACTCTGACGGTAGCTCCAACTCATAAGCTACATTGCCAACTCTATTGGATATCCTGTAAGGACCAATATACCGGCCACTGCCTTGCAAAATGCCATAACACCCTTCAAGGGCGAAACCTTCAAGTAAACCAAATCATCCGCCTCAAACTTTAAGTCCCTTGTCCTAACATTTGTATAGGATTTCTGACGAATCTGTGATGTCTTTAACCTTTTCTGAATAATGTTCACCTTCTCCATGGCTTAATGAACAAAATATGGTCCTATCAACTCACCTTCACCAACCTTGAACAAACAAATAAGAGATCTACATCTTCTCCCATAAAGAGCCTCATAAGAAACCATTTGGTAACTAGAGTGATAGTTATTATTGTAAGCAAACTCTATAAGAGGTAAGTGATCATTCCAATTACCTTTGAACTTGATCACACATGCCCTCAACGTACTCTCTAAAGTCTGATTAGTTCGCTCTACTTGATGAGTTCAATTTAGTCCACTTGTCTAACAAAAAACATAATTTAAACGGTCGCTTGAAAAATGGCACTGGAGAAAAATTATCTCATTCTGACACATTACACCCCATGACATTTTGAGGGAACAAAACATAATAGTGCGCTTAACAGTGAGTTAATCGGAATTGATGATTTCATATACAAAAAATTGACTCATGAGGACCAGTCAAGACAATAAGCTTAAAACTGATATATCACATTCTAAGAAAAGTTAATTAAAATCATAAAATAATACTCAATTGTATAGGAAGTGTCTCTAGTGTAATTTTCTAGAGTTGCACAAGGGACTGAAGAACACTTGACAAGGCAACCATCTGTTCCACTCATCTTTTTCTCTTTTTTTTGCTAAACTAAAATCTTAAATCAGTCACAAATAAACCTATGGGAGAAGAAGATAGATTTGGGTCTATATATAGGGAAGGAGACAAGTATATATATTTTCATATATAGAAAGGAACACTTTTTGTGATTGTTGGGTTTTAAAAGGTGTAAATGAAAAATGAAGAGCTATGACTTTTATGAAGAGTTGTGACTATTATGAAAATTGTGTCTTCTACGAAGAGTTGTGAGTTTTATGAAGAGTTGCGACATTTCTGAACAATTGTGACATTTTCGTAAGGCTGTGACTTTTATGAAGAGTAGTGACTTTTTACTTTTCCCAAAGGGTTGTGACCTTTCCTACAATGTACGATAAACACTTGTTCCCACAACTCTCTATTGTCTATTAATAACGGGGTTCCCTCTTATTTTTCAACAATGATTTTTTAGACTTATTTTTCTTCTATTAAATCTAGTACTAGTATTATAAGTGTACTTTACTGTTGTTGACTTGTTCTCTTACACCATCATTTTAGGTACCAATACACTGGTGAGTAATATAGGTTAAACAACAATTTTAAGGAAATTATTATACTTCGGATCTTTTTTTTTGTACTTTTTATTGAGTGAAATAGATCATGGAAGTACGAGTTTGTGTTCTTATAATTTCTTTTTAATAATTTTTTTTATTGGAGTGCAACATATCGTAAAGATCATTGTTGTGCTATTTATATGATTCTTTTATGTCCAAGTAAGTACGTGGTGAAGAAATCTTTGACTTGATGCTACACAATAGTTTCTTATTGTTTCTTACTATAACCTTGATCAAATTAAAAACGATTAAGTTAAATAATTTGTTATTGTCTTAATAGTTTTATTCTCCGGTCTGATAAAATTGGGTAGAGAAAAGTGATGAGTCTAAAATTTTGACTCATTTAGGGCTTTGTTTTCATAGTTTAAGTGTCCTCAAATGCCAAATTTATTCTCTAAGCTGATGTTAAAGTGTTGATTTGCAGCAATGAAGGCTAAGGAGCAAGGCACAAACATTATCAAGTAAAAAGAGCAGAAAAGCTGAAGAAATTAAAGGAAGGCAATCCTGGTGATCTCTAATACCAGTCGGCAAACCGCCGAGTGACTATTTAGCTCGCCTAAAGTTCCAGTGTGCCAGCCTTAGGAAGAACCTACTTGGCGATAGAAAGAGACAGTCGGTGGATCACCTACTGACTCGGCGACATCAACCTTGATTGCCTAAAGTCAGAGAACCTTGAAGTCTAATGGCCAGTGAAGACTGACAATGGATTGAAGTGAAGGGTTGATCACCAACTGTGTTGGTGAGGCACGACTTACTCCGCCCAATGACCCTGAAGGCCAAAATCTGGGGAGCTATAAGTTGAAATTTAAAAAGAAGAGTTAGGAGTTCTGATTCCACAAGCTTGAGAGTTTAAGTTTTCTTTGAGTTTTTGAGTTTCCATTATACACGTTGAAGCTTTTGAGACTTCGTTTTAAGGAATTGCAATTGGGTTTTTAAACTAATTAAATTTGGAGCATTGTATAGACTTGAAACTTTTAACTAGCTCATGGCTCATATAGTTGGTAATTGTTTTTTCTGTTTTTGGATGTGCAGCTAAAACCCCAATATTGGGGTGTGATCATGTCATTATTGGCTTAATTAGCTTATGGGTATTGTTGTTTACTGATTTAAATGCTTGATTGAAGTGGGTTTAATCGATAACTGTGTAATAATTTATGAATTGTAGTTGCAAATGCAATTCTGACTTAGAGTTCTTTGCTTGCTTAAGAAAGTGATTTTAGAACTAAGGTTTTCGATTAATGAATGTAGATATTGGGTTGATGTGGGTCCATCTCGAAAAAGTAAATAAATTAAGGTTTTGGGTTGTTCTTATTGTTAAGCTTGTGGAGGTTTGAGAGAACATGCTTGAATAGTAATAGTTGTTCGAGAGAAAGCTAGTGCACCTATAGTCTAGCCTACCTACAGAGATTTAGCAATCGTTAGTAAATTTCAATTATCCATATAGAGAAATTAGCCTATAATCGATAACATCCCGACAATCCCCCTCAACATTATTGGCTCCCCTATTTTCGTATTTGTTTTTGTTGTTAATTAACAAACCAATTCCCCCATTTGATATTTGTTGTCACCCCTTTCAATTTCACTAAATGTTTATGATAATTTGTATTTCTACCACCAAGTAGATTACACTTGTAACTTCGTAACTGAATTCAAACTTGTACAACTCCCTTTGGGTTTGATCCCAACTCTTTGTTTGGTTTTATACTATATTACAATCGCCTACACCTAGTATTAGATGAGGTGTAGTTGAGCGTTTATCAAAAATGGAGCCACTGCCCGGAAGTGGTGTTTAGAATTCTCTTATTGAACATTGAGTTGTGAACTTCTTGTGTTGTAGTTGAATCGTCTAACTTTGTTTTGTGTTTGTGTTGTTGTGTTTGAGATGAAGAAGAAATGAGTGTGAATGGGAGTAATGGTAGCCAAATTGGCCACCAAGATGATATTGGACTTCTGAATGATATTAATGACCCAATTCAATTGGGTGGTCTTGGTGATATACTACTACCTCCTGTTGACAGGAATGCGGTCTTCTATGTCACTAGCACAATGCTACAGCTCTTACAAATGAAAGGATTATGTGGAGGGCTGGCCCATGAGGATCCCCATGAGCATATTTGGAATTTCATCGGCATATGTGGTCCATTCTCATTCAAGAATATCTCATAAGAATAAATCCTTCTCCAGTTGTTTCCATTCTCTTTGATGGGGAAGTTACCAAGTGGTTAGCTGATATACCGAGGAACTCCATCACTACTTGGGATGAACTTACCGCATTATTCTTCGTAAGGTTCTTTCCTCCGTCAAAGATGATGACATTAAGGGATAGTATTCAGGGTTTCAAACGCTTGAAAGGTGAACTGATCCACGAGACGTGGGTGAGATTTCAGAAGTTAGTACTTCAATGTACGACTCATGGAATTCCAAACAACGTGTTGTCACAACACTTTTATAGAAGTCTTGGCTCGTCAAACAAAGGTGTTGCTGATCAACTTGTCCTAGGAGGTATAATGCAACAGCCTTATGAGATAGCATCTCATCTCCTCGATGGCATGACTAAGATTAACAGAGCATTGTACACTCGTGGTGACCAAGTATCTCCTGTCACGTTTAGAATGACAAAAGAGCAGATCGAGAAGGACCGATAGAGTAACAAAAACATGGCCAAAATGATGACCCAGCTGGATATCTTGTCAAAAAATGTGATGGGTAGTGGAGTGAAGAGTGTAAATATTGTTGGTATTAGTGGAGAAAACCCTGATAAAGCACACTTTGAGGCGTTGTATAATGAGGAAGTGAAATTCCTTGCAAATCAAGGATGAGGTTTTCATCGAAGCCATCCAAGGCCGGGTGGAAATTCAGGTTGGAATGGAGATGACGGATGGAGAGACTATGACAGAGAATCGCATGACCATAATGCTACTTGGAAGGAAAGGGATGGTGACAAGGAAATACACGTTCCACCCCATGAACGCCAAAAGCCTAAGGTGCAAAGGCCTAACGCAGAGACCTTCCGTATGGAAGACATGCTTGGACGCATTCTCAACAAGGTAGAAGGGTCGGACAATATTTTGAAAGAAATGAAAGAGGACATCTCCACACTGAATCAGACGGTCACCTCACACTTAGTGTCCATCAAACAATTGCAAACAGAAATGGGTCAAATTTTATCTCATGTGAACCCAAGGACAAAAGGGGTTCTACAAAGTGATACCTTGGCTAACCCAAAAAATGAATCTTGAAAGAGAATCCACGTCGTGCCACGATGTCAATTAAGGCGCTTCTTGGGAGGCAACCCAACATTTAATGATTTTATTTCTATTGTTTGAATAACGGGTGTTGAATGTGCAGGTTGAAAAGTGGAAATTTTAGTCGGTGACTCATCAAATAGGCCGGCGAGCAAAACTTAGACCGCCGTTGGAAACACCTGGATTGCCAGAGGTTCTGTCAAACTCGGCGGGCTGAGGTACCACTCGGTGCATCATCGAGTGGGCCAGCGAGTTCGACTTACTTCACCAATTGGCGCGCGAACTAAAAGGTTTTAAAAGGCCAAACTGTTTAAATATAAAAAATATCTTCACTTCACTAATTTTTAATCTCGCATCTGATACTATATTCTTCGTATTCTTGCACTTTGATTTTCATTTTGCTTGGGAATTTTACTCGGGGTGGATTTTAGGGACTTCATTGTTTCCTAGCTTTTCAACTTTCGGCATAGAAGTTGGTATTTTGAACGCCGAACTAAATATTGGTTGAAATCAAATGCATTTGTTACTTTATAGTTGATATCTGTGTGTATTATCATTTTTTTAATAGTGTGACAGTTGTTTTGCCCAATCTTAAGTGAATTCATAATCAATTGGTCGTAAATTTTTAATTCACGTGCCTTTAAATGATTTAATTATTGGGTGGTGTTGAAAATGTTATGGGTCTAGTGGGGTGAAGTTTGAATAACCCCAAATTTTGCTAATTTTCAAATTTTGCCAGATGATGGAGCGGTTGACATCTTTCTTAAGGGTAAAAGACATCAATTGGCCAATTTTGACCAAATCGGGGGATGTCTGAGTACCCTGAGGGCATGGGTCATATGGCTCTTGTGTTAATTGCTTGCTTTTAGTGTTTAATTTTGTTTTTGTAGGTTGTGGGCTTGATTTTGAAGTACGAGATAAATATCTGGAATGTTGGGTAACTCAACGAGCTGGGTCGAGCTCGCCGACTGGTTTGGTGGTTCTCTTACCGTACCCTTGATAACCCTCTAATTCTATAACTGTTTAGTTTGTGTTGTGTAACTTTCAGGGATATGCCTTTGCTCATCTAGTTAACTCAGTGGCTCACCGAAAGTCTTTCCTGATCGCCCTTTTGTGCCCCTTTTTCTTGAAATTATTCTATAACTTTTGGCGAGCTACTTCTACTTCACCGAAAGGTGTTAGCGATCCACCGAATAGCCTTGGACATCACCGACCAACTTTGATTTTTGAAATTTTTTGTTTTGGAATTTTCGGGGAGCCCGACCTAGCTCGCCAAAGTGGTTCGGCGAGTCTTCTTGCAACTGTGTTGATGTATTCCCATGCAATGTCTATTAATGAAAAAAATCCTCTTTGTTCATCTAACATTTTTCACATTGTTTTGCAGGAATTGCTAGACCAAAGGTAGGTGGTACGAATCAATCACCCCAAAAGCGGGCCCGTGGGATTATAATAAATAAGGAAGCGACTACTTCCCAGGCACCGACTGCAAAACTATATCCAAAGTGAGGAGGGGTCAAGGGGAGGGGAGCTCCGATAGTAAGGGGTTTTACGTCACCCACCTCACTACCTTAGACAATGAAGGTAGTTCCCAGGATGACTCTCTGGCTTCTATCTCCGAGCAGAAAAATGATCAGTTATTGTAGGTGCGGAGAGCGGAGCTACGCTCCAAGTCTTTAAATTATTTGTCTAGGATCCCGGTGCCTCCGACACCTATTTCTCCTCCCCCTGCTTCAGATCTTCCTCCAGCACAGACATTGGTCTCGACACCACCAGCTCAGGGTCTTAATAGACTAAAGTCCGAGGGTTCGAGGACCATTTTGAAGGAGAAGATATTCTCTACCGACGGTGTGGTGGACAAATATCATGAGGTGTGGAACACTCTGAAGTTCCACAACTTTGAAATTTTCACTAAATCCTGAGGCCCTTACATTCTTACTTTGGCTCGGGAGTTCTATGCAGCATACGAAAAATTGGTCCCTAAAGAGAAGAAGAAGGCCAGCATGCTTAGGCTACTCGACTTCATGGTTGTTAGAGGGAAGAAACTAAAGTGGTGATGTTCAGATATAAATATGGTACCGGGTTGTTACATGGACATTGTGCATTATTACATTGACTTAATCAAGAAGAAGACTTTGGAGGATCTTAAGGGTAGGTTGGCTATCTTTCTCTCCGATGTCACTCTGAGATGGATTGAGGTAGGTGCACCTACCGATAAGAAGGACCTACACGTTACTGCTAGATATTGGTTTGAGCTTATTAGCAGCACCATCATGCCTTCTTAGAATGAGTCCATCATCCGACACATGAAGGCTACATGTCTAGGGTTGATTATAGATCGTCAGCCGTTAAACTTGGGGATGTTGATCGAGCAAGATAAGGCCATGAGATTCAAAGAGAGCTAGACCTCACTCCCATTTCTAATACTGATCACTGTGCTATGCAGACAAGCCCGTGATCCAAGAGATGAAAAGATGTATGTGGAGGTGACACCCACCTCTTCTACTAACATCAGACGTATTGAGGACGAGAACATGCTGGATGAGGCTAAATAGAGGAGGGCAGAACCGGTGGATACATTCCTAAAGGTCGACGTGCATATGTTGTCAACTGAGGCATTCATGTCTTTTCAGGCAAGTGGGCCCGCAAGTACATCTGACCCTTCTGTTTCTGAGTCTCCTAGTACTTCTGCAGCACCCCCTCCCACTACATCGCCATGCTTTACAATATGGGCCATTTAGCCCAATTTGCAAATGTGAGTGCCTTCCGAGTAGAGGCCTCCATGCCTGGGCTGATAGAGCAGTATATAGCTATTGCATTGGCCTCGATATGGGCCGAGAGAATGGAGTAGAGAGTTCATATTGAGGGCCACAAGTTTGCATTGGATGCCATTACTATGAGAGTTTAGGAGTGTTAGAAGAGATAGGGTGCTACAGATGTTGTGACGGCCTTGAAGGTTGATATTGTTTGGTTGCATAAAGATGTCGATGAGATGAAGTCCACTGATTTATCTATGATGTTCAGGACTATGGAGAATCCAGAGGCCCCGAGCACTGATATTCCAGCTAGTTCTGAGGTTCCTCCGGCTACTACTGGAGATGAGATTTGAGCTGATTATGTTGATGTTGAGTCTGAGGCAGAGACAGATGAGGAGCAGCTGGGGGTTAGAGAGGAGGTCGTATATGATGATTTGGCAGACCTAGAGGGTGATATGTTTGAGACAGATGTGCAGGCCTCTTTGAGGGACACTTCTATGGTGGGCTCTAGTGGAGCCAAAGATGTTGTGGAGCCGGGCACTGATGCCCTGACAAAGGGAGTAACTGTTATGCAGACTTCACCCAGGCCTAGCCTAGTAGGATGACTCTTTGCCTCTCTTATCTGTTACTTTTACACTATTTCTAATTTTTTTTGCATTTGAGGATAATTTCTTATTTTTGTTGGGGGGTGAAGTATTTCCATACCTACCTCTATTTGGCTTTTTTTGTGAACATAGTTTACTTTTCATTTTGGTTTTCGGAATATTGGATCCTATTCGTGTTTATATATATCTTGGTTGTGGTCCATTGTGTTTAATGTGTAAATGGGTTTGACCAATTTTAAAAAAATTGCCACATTTTTTCTGTGTGATTGTGGATGTTCTGTTGCAATTTCGAGTATCGGTTGTGGTCAATACAGATGACTTAAATAGTGCTCTTAATTGAATAACATGAATGTGCGGCTACGATGAGGCAACCTGAGTTACATAGGAAATAGTTGAGCTTTTAGCATCTCGTTGTGACTAGTCGGTTGTCGATTAAATATCTTGTGATGAATATTGCACGGTAGCAATAAAGTGTGGAGTCTTGTTTGATAATTGAAGTGAATGCCTTGTGTTGTGAGGTGTTTTGAATATTGTGCTTGATGACACCTAAAATTTGCACCGCTGGTCCGATTGATTGATTGAAGCAAGCAATTGAAATGATCTTAGGAAAATTTTTTCAAGAGTGAACCAAATTTAAAATATGCCTCTTTGTGGCCACCTTGTGGGATGTGCGAACCTTGCATGACACCTTTTGACCCTATCCTTTTCTTTGGAAGAAACTTGAACAACTTTGACCTCTTTATCCCATCACCCATAACCTTCATTAAGTATTGGTTCATTTGAATAGCCAACTTAGGCTAAGTTGGAGGTGTTGTGAAAAAAGAGAAAGGTCAAGAAGTGTGAAAAATTCCCCCTTTATGAATTATTTTGAAAAAGATGGAAACCCTCCATATATTAAAGAGAAAAAAGAGAGAAAAAGAAAAGAAAAAGAGTGAAAATGGAAAAAGAATGAAAAAGAAATGTTGTGAAATAAAGAGTGGAAAATGAGTAAAAGAAATGGGGTATCCGGTAAGTCATGTTTAGTTGAATAATGGGATGGATTATGAACATGTTTTAATGTGAAAGAGAAGGAGAAAAAGTGACTTTCAGGCCATACTTCATGAAGGTAGAAGCCACTAAGCCTAAATGACCATACCATTACACTCAGCCCCATTACAAACCTTAAAAAAACCTTTGTGATCTTGAGTGAGTTGAAATGAATATTGATTGGAAAATAAGGGCAAGCCTATGGGTGGAGTCATGCATGTGTTCATCTTTATGAATGTGAGAATTGTATTTGATTCCGAGATATTAAATTGTTGAGAAATATCTTGTGAGTATGGGATCATCTTTGTTGTGAGAGCATTTGAATACTTTTGTTGCGCTTGAACTTGCATTTGAACCAAGCATTTTTAACTTGAGTATACTTTAAAATGGTGATTCACAGTTTGAAACTTTGAGTGCACAATTGAGCATTGTATGAGTAGTTTGAACCTTTTGTGTCCATTTATGTTGAGTCTTAAGCAACACTGTTCGTAGGCATCCTTGTTGAACTAATTGATCTTGAGTTTTACAAGAGGACAAGCAAAAGTTTAAGTTGGGGGTGTTGATGAGTCCGAGATTTTGACTCATTTAAGGCTTTGTTTTCATAGTTTAAGTATCCTCAAATGCCTAATTTATGCTCTAAACTGATGTTAAAGTGTTGATTTGTTGCAATGAAGGCTAAGGAGCAAGGCAAGGATATTATCGAGCAAAAAAGGAGCGGAAAAGCTGAAGAAGTTGAAGAAAGTCAATCCTGGTGATCGCCAAGACAACTCAGCGAACCGTTGAGTGGCTCTTTAGCTCGCCTAAAGTTCTAGTGTGCCAGCCCTGGGGAAGACTTGGCGACAGAAATGGATAGCCGACGGATCGCTGACCAACTCGATGACATCAAACTTGATCGCCAAAATTCACAGAACCCTGAAGTCTAATGGCCAATGCAGACCGCCGAAGGATTGGAGCGAACGGTGGATCACTGAATGGGTTGGCGAGGCGTGACTTACTCCACCTAATGGCCCTGAAGGCCAAAATCTGGGAATCTGTAAATCGAAATTTCAAAAGAAGAGTCAGGAGTTCTGATTCCACAAGCCTGAGAATTTTAGTTTTCTTTGTGTGTTTGAGTTTCCATTGTAGACTTTGAAGCTTTTGAGACTTAGTTTTGAGTAAATGGAATTGGGTTTTTGAGATAATTCAATTTGGAGCATTGTAGAGACTTGGAAACTTTTACCCAAATCATGGCTAATATAGTTGGTAATTGCTTCTCTCTTTTTATTATGTGCAGCTAAAACCCCAATTCTTGGGGTGTGATCATATGATTATTAGCTTAATTATCTTATGGGTATTGTTGTTTGCTGATTTAAATGCTTAAGTGAAGTGGGTTTAATCGATAGTTATGGATTAATCTATGAAATGCAGTTTCAAATGCAATTCTAACTTAGAGTTCCGGGCTTGCTTGAGAAAGAGGTTTTAGAACTAAGGTTTTTGATTAATAATTGTAGTAATTGGGTTGATGTGGGTTCAGCTCGAGAGATTGAATCCTAAGATTTATTCTACATATCTAGCTCAAGAGAATAGATAAATTAAGGTTTAGGGTTGTTCTTATTGTTAAACTTGTCGAGGTTCAAGAGAACTCGCTAGAATAGTAATAGTTGTTCGAGAGAAAGCTATTGAACCTATAGTCTAGCCTACCAACTGAGATTTCACAATCTTTAGTAAATTTCAATTACCCATATAGCTAAAATAGCCTATAATCAATCACATCCCGAGAATTCCCCTCAACATTATTGATTCCCCTGTTTTTGTATTTGTTTTAGTTGTTAATTGAAAAACCAATTCCCCCATCTGACATTTGTTGTTACCGCTTTGAATTTAAGTAAATGTTTATGATAATTTCTATTCCTACCACCAATTAGATTACATTTGTAACTTCGTAACTGAATTGGTACTTGCACCGCTCCTTGTGGGTTCAACCCCAACTATTCATTGGGTTTTATACTAGATTATGATCGCCTACACATAGTACTGAATGAGGTGTCGTTGAGAGTTTATCAAAATGCTTTTGTGTGTGTTACATCCAATATTGTAAGCATCTTCTTTGATTTTAATCCAAACAAATCGATCATGGATTAAGACCAAAGTAACGTTTGACAACAAGAAAAGTGACTTGCATGACATCATCATTACTATCAGATATATGATTCAATTGGTGTAAAAATTGAGTTCTATCTTTATTTTCCTTGTTTATTTCTTTTCCACCTTTATAAGTTATGAGATTTATTTATGTGATGATCTAAGAATATATTTTTATTCTGTTTGTAGACTAAATTTTTTGTTAGTTTTCCACTCCATGTGAAATTTGATTGTTTCTCATTTATGGAGACTAAAATCTTGTGATTTTCTACTGCTTTGGTTTGAAAGAATATAAAAACTTCACCGGATATATTTGAATATTCATTTGGTTCGAAGAAGATAAAACTTTGCCAAGAATATTAAAGCTAAATGATTTAAAGATCATAAAAACTTCATCGCTAACTAGAACTTGTGTTGTACTTTTGGTTACTTGAGATTAAAACCTCTAAATTTTCTACTCTATTTGAATTTGGAATTGATTTGAAGTTTAGCATTAAAGGTTCATTCGGTGAAGAAAATCACATAAAAGATAAAAAAAAAATGTTAAAATTAAGGACACATTTAAATTATTTTAAAATAATGATACACATAATTGTTTTTAAATAATTAAAAGTGAAAAGATAATTAATAAATAAATAAAAAGTTTAAACTGAGAAAGAAATAAAAATAAATATTTTACGAAAAAAGAAATAAAAATAATTAAACATATATAAGTTTTAATCTATATCTATATCTATTTATTTATATTACTTTAAAAACATGAACTTCTAACTTGAATGTTAAATTACTATAATATCCCTAACTAAGGTAGTGCCTTTTTCGATGAGTTGTGACTTTTTTGATAATTTGTGACTCTTTTCAAAGGGTTGTGAATTTTCGATGACTTGTGACTTTTCCAAAGAGTTGTGACTTTTTCAATAAGTTCTGACTTTCCAAAGGGCTGTGACTTCTCAGAAAGGTCACTTTTTCGATGAGCTGTGACTTTTTCGATAATTTGTGACTTTTTTCAAAGGGTTAGGATTTTTCGGTGAGTTGTGACTTTTCCAAAGATTTGTGACTTTATCAACATGTTGTGACTTTTCCAAAGAGTTGGGACTTTTCCAAAGGGTTGTGACTTTTCAGAAAAGGTCATGACTTTTCATATAAGACACAAAAAACACTTGTTCATACCCTTTGTTGACTATAAATAGAGGGGCTTCCTCTCATTTTTCAACCACAATTTTTTTTAATATCCTACCCTTTCCCTTGCATTTTAAAAAATTTCGTGTGATTTATTGTCGTTGAGTGAGTTCGAAGTTTAGCGGAATATGAGTTACCACTATTATGACGAAGTAAATCATTTTATCCTAAGAAAGTACATTCCATAACCTCGAGTACTTGAGGAAAATAATTTTTATGATATAATAATTATATTTTTTTTCTTACTACATACATTAGTATGCAATAGTCCAATATATGAAGTTAACATGATGTACATATATGTTCCAATATATGCTTCTAAACATATTTTTCCAAAATTATTAAACTTCTCAAGAGTGAAACTATGTGAATATATATGAATCGTATAAAAATTTATCAATTACAAAATAAATTTTATATTCATTAACATGGAATAAATATTTTCTTTTTGTCCTTACTTGATATTTGTCATACCCCGAACGTATACCCCGGACGTGGCTAGCACTCGAAGACCATTGCTGGTCCCAAGCGAACCCTTGGTCTGGCTTACTTACTCAGCGGAAAACTATATTCACGTTTATAATGAGCAAATACTATACTCACTTGAATAAAGAAAATACTGAGAATGCTTAAAAGTCAAACATTCAATTTGGCCAAAATGGCAACTCAAGTCTTAACATAAAAGGAAATGAAAAGACTAAAGAACTAACATCTCACTTTCTATAAAATCTCTAGAGAAACTGAGATGAATGTCGGGACAAACCCCACGACATCCTAATGAACTAATGAAATAACTGAAAGTAATAAAAGGAGTCCTATGGAATGCAAGGAGGCTCACCAACTGACTCTGGAGTGCTCACTGGATCAACGATGCGCTGGATGCCAATCCTAGTTACATGTATCTGCATCATAATACGATGCAGGTCAACTGGCATCAGTACATTGAATGTACGAGTATGCGAGTTGGAATGTTAAATACAACACACGCTTGAAAAGAATCTGAAAGAAACTGAAGAACTTACCTGGTTCAACACAACTCAACATAACGGAATTCATTTACATATAAAGCAGTTTAAAACAAATGCAATATAAAGAAAAGTTTTTAAAACATGACGTCAACTCTGTGTGTATGCAAAGATACATATAACTCTGAAATATATGTAAAAATACAAATACTGTGTATATAAGAATACAATAACTTCTGTCGGAGTTCTTCTAATCGACAACCATCACGTAAGAGCTATTGTGATGATACAACATTTTGCCTCATGCTGCCATGGCCGTCCTATATCTTGCCGGGGGTATAGAACCTGAACTACTAAGTGGATCCACTAGTCTATGCTAAAAAGCACTAAAGGAATCATCCAAAAAGTATGGCCCTTTTCTACCCATGGTGGCTACATGGTTTATGGGGGCTGTGAGTTGTTTGAACTCTCCCCCATATCAGTGCTCAATACTACTCCCAAAAATAATATAATATTAGCGCTTATGTTTTACAAACATACTTCTTCTGCGATTTGAGATTACTGCTCAAAAACTTAGCGCAAAGGCTATCTTGGAAATCAAAGTTTCCCCTCTTGCTTCATTTAGAAAGCGATTACTCTTTTCTTAAAACTAGCCCGAAGGCTCTCTGGAAATCGAGGTTTCCTTTCTTGTTTAAATGTGAATTTTTTTAAAACTCTTTGGGAATACATAGTCCCCATATACTTTTGAAGAAATGAACTTCAAGCTTTACTCTTTATTGAACTCAAAACATAAGTCTTAAAACAAAGTTAATATGTTTGCAAAAGACGTTTGAAAAACTTTAAGAACTTCTCTAAACTTTGATCTTAACTGCTCTTGCCTTGAATCTTAACTGGTCCTTGAATTGAATTATGGATTCAAGGATTTTTATTTCTGATAGGAAGGATCACATGATATTTAGGAATGATCCTAAATAGCTAAACCTGAGAAAAGTCACGAAATAATCATCTTGGAACAAGTCCGCAACGCGGAGGTGTTTTAAATAATTACTCGTGAAATTAAATTTTGAGACAGAGGAGGCCGCGTCTTAACCGCGACGCGGAGAAACTTTTTGGTCACTGGAGGAGCAAGTTCGCGACGCGGACTTGAATGCCGGATCACGCTCGACTTTTTCCTTCTCTGTTTTACCGCCCCAATTTGCCTATATTCGAATATTTTTCTCAGTAACTCTTTAGATTCAGATACCCAACATATGTACCTAAGAACCTAACTCAAAACAACTCTCTAATTCGATTCAAGGATCTCATAAACTCCTCAATTCATCCCAATTCAAGAACAACATTCAAATTCAAGAATACATGTCAAGAATATCAACTTTCAAACTCTTTTAGGACAAATTTTGCTGAACTAAACATGCTTGGTGCATGGGTGAACGAACACAACGCTAAAGACTCACATACCTTGTAAGATGAATTCCTTGGTGAATCCACAATCAAAATTGACCGTTCTTGGCGAACCTTGAGCTTTTCCTCTCCTTTCTCCTCTTTTCTCCAAGCCCTAGGGCGAATTTCCAATTGACTAAACTGATTTCCTTCTTATTTTACCCTTAATTAATTCATTAAAATGAATTAAATTAATTCGGTAAGAAAAAGACTAAACTACCCTTCCAAAAATCCAGATTAGACGTTCATTAATCCAACAACCCAACTTCAAAAGGGCATAACTTAATCATACGAACTTGGAATTGTGAAAACTCGGCGGCGTTGCAAAGATCATTCCAAGAGCTTTCCAAACGTATTTGAAAATGCACCTAACTCATCCTGATCTAGGAATTATGGCCGTTTGAAGTTAACCAAAACCTGACTTATCCTAACTTAAACGAATTTCCAGATTTTCATTCTTCCAAAAATGACTATTTCCAATTATTAGCTTCTTCCTAGATATTTCAACTTGTGAGATGTTACAATATCTCCCCCTTGGGAACATTTGTTCTTGAATGAGATTTCTGCTACTAGGCTAAGGGTGGTAACATCAAGTTCAAACACCCAACAAGCAAATGCAAACAAACAACATGTTGGACCATTGGGCAGTACAGTACTGCTTCGCGGAACTAATCGGCGAAGCACTGACTGCTCCTTTTCATCGCCTTTTTGATCCACTTCCTTCAGGGCTTTGCGTACTAGAACAAAGGGTGAAATGTGTTCCTTTGGCGATTCGCCAAGCATCATTGGCGATGCTCAGGCTTCAACTTCTTCGTCCTTTTCATCCTATTTGTTCCTTCTTGCACCTAAGTGTCCATACTTCCACTAAAACTTCAAATACCTTAAACTTAAGCGTTTTCATCATATATTGAGATAGCATAAGCATTTGAGGACACTATTTCTATTAAAATAGAGCCTTAAATGAGTCCAATTTGTGGACTCATCAACATATCCTCTTCATATCCTCTTCAGCTTTCCAAGTAACTTCCTCAACAAATTGGTTTACCCAAAGGACTTTGACTGATGCTACCTCTTTTGTTCTAAACTTGCGAATTTGGCGATCTAGAATCTGAACAAGAATCTCTTCATAAGATAAGCTATCCTTGATCCCAATATTTTCAGTTTGTATGATCAATGAAGGATCGCCCATGCACTTCTTCAACATGGAGATGTGAAACACCGGATGAATCGCAGCCAACTCTTGTGGTAGCTCCCACTCATAAGCTACATTGCCAATCCTCCTGGATATTTTGTAAGGGCCAATATATCGGGGACTAAGCTTCCCCTTCTTACCAAACCGCATAACACCCTTTATGGGTGAAACTTTTAGATATACCCAATCATGTACTTCAAACTCTAATGCCTTTCTCCTAACATCAGTGTAGGATTTCTGAGGAGTCTGCACCGTTTTCAACCTCTGTTGGATCATTTTCACCTTCTCCATAGCTTGATGAACTAAAACTGGTCATATCAATCCAACTTCAAACCATACAATAGGAGATCTACATCTTCTCCCATAAAGAGCTTCATATGTAGCCATTTGGATGCTAGAGTGGTAACTATTATTGTAAGCGAATTCAATAAGGGGTACGTGATCATTACAATTACCTTTGAAATCAATCAGACATGCCCTCAACATATCTTCTAATGTCTGAATAGTGTGCTCTGCTTTCCCATCTGTCTGAGGATGGAAGGCAGTACTTAAGTTCACCTTTGAACCCAAACTTTTCTGAAAAGATTTCCAGAATTGTTCAGTAAATTGTTCACCTCTATCTGAAATAATTGAGACTGGGACTCCATGAAATCTTACCACCTCCTGAATATATAACCTAGCATAATCTTCTGCTGAATGGGTAGTCTTTACCGGCAGAAAATAGGTTGATTTTGTCATTCTATTGACAATCACCCAAATAGAATAATGTTGCATGCGAGACCTTGGTAAACCTGTGATAAAGTCCATATTAATCATCTCC
Organism: Solanum chiquidenum; assembly: GCA_029582725.1. NCBI lineage: Eukaryota > Viridiplantae > Streptophyta > Magnoliopsida > Solanales > Solanaceae > Solanum > Solanum chiquidenum. Next base: position 35,282 of record JAJOOS010004111.1, on the reverse strand, counting down.
CACTTCCATTCCAGAATTTCTATATTCTGAGATAAACCACCGGGCCTTTGGTGCTCTACCTTAACTTGTTGGCAATTTGGACACTTAGAAACAAATTCTGCAATGCCCTTATTCATACTATTCCACCAATACATCTCTTTCAAATCATGATACATCTTTGTGGAACTCGGATGAATGGAATATTTGGAGCTATGAGCTTCCTCTGTGATCCTCTTTTGGAGTCCATCCACCATTGGTACACACAACCTACCTTGATATCTCAATACAACATCTCCCCCTTGTTCAAAAGCTAATATTTTTTGCTTATGAACATTTGCCTTCAATTCAAGCAAAATGGGATCTTGGTCTTGCTTTTCTTTCACTTCTGACACTAATGATGATTCATCCCCATGAACCACCACTACTCCTCCTTCTGTGGAATCTATTAGTCTAACTTATAGGCGTGCAATTCTATGCACATCTTTCACCAACTCTTTCTCTTTTTCCTCAACATGGGTGGTACTACCCATTGACTACCTGCTCAAGGAATCAACAACAACATTAGCCTTACCTGGGTGGTAAAGAATACTCATGTCATAATCCTTGAGTAATTCTAACCACCTCATTTGTCTAGGATTTAGCTCTTTCTGAGTGAACACATATTGAAGGCTCTTGTGATCAGTGAATACATCAACATGAACACCATACAAATAATGACGTCATATCTTCAAAGTGAATACTACAGCAGTCAACTCTAAGTCATGGGTTGGGTAATTCTTCTCATGAACTTTCAACTGTCTGGAGTCATAAGCTATAACCTTTTCATTCTGCATTAATACACAACCCAAGCCAATTCTAGATGCATCACAATACACTACAAAACCTTGAGTACCTTATAGTAAGGTCAAAACTGGGGCAGTAGTCAACCTCTTCTTCAATTCCTGAAAGCTTTTCTCACAAGCTTCAGACCATTGAAACTTAACTGTGTTCTGAGTCAACTTGGTCAAAGGAGAAGAAATAGACGAGAACCCCTCTACAAACCTAGGCCACTTTTGCACTGCCTCTATCTTCTGAGTATCAACTCTAATTCCATCACCAGAAACTATGTGACCCAAAAATACCACAGACTCAAGCCAAAACTCACACTTATAGAACTTGGCATACAACTACATATCTTTCAAAGTCTTAAGAACTATTCTGAGATGGCTAGCATGATCTTCTTCATTCCTTGAATAGATTAGCATCTCATAAATGAAAACGATAACAAACATATGTAAATAAGGATTGAAGAGTCTATTCATAAGGTCCATGAACACTGCTGGTGCATTAGTCAAACCAAAGGACATGACTAAGAACTCATAATGACCATAACGGGTCTTGAATATTGTCTTTGGAATATCACATTCCTTAACTTTCAATTGATGGTAGCCTGATCTGAGGTCAATTTTTGAGAAACAGGAAGCACCCTGAAGCTGATAAAAAAGATCATCAATTCTCGGAAGAGGATACTTATTCTTAATGGGAACCTTGTCCAACTGACGGTAATCTGTACACATCCTAAGGGAACCATATTTCTTTCTCACAAAGAAGAACGGGGGCCGCAAGGTGAGACACTTGGTCGAATAAAACCTTTCTCTAAAAGATCTTTCAACTTCTTTTTTAACTCTTTTAACTCTTTCAACTCTGCAGGTGTCATTCTATATGGAGAAATAGAGATAGGACGAGTATCTAGAATGATGTCTATGACAAAGTCTATTTCTCTCTTAGGAGGGACTCCAGGTAGATCATCTGGAAATACTTCTGGAAACTCTTGTACTATAGGAACTGACTGAATGAGAGGTATCTCAACACTAGAGTCATTAACTCGGACTAAGTGATAGACAAAATCCTTTGAAACTAACTTTCTCGCCTAAGGTACAAAATGAAATGACCCTTAGGCACTGCTGAACTACTACTCCACTCTACGACTGGATTATTCGAAATCTGCAACTTGACAACTCGAGTTCTACAATCTATTGATGCATAACAGACATGAAGTCAGTCCATATCCAGAATGACATCAAAATCTACCATGTCTAACTCAACTAAATCAGCCATGGTACTCTTGTAATTTACAGAAATGGGACAGTCACGATAAATTCTTTCTGCTAGAATAGACTCCCCAACAGGTGTAGAAACACAGAAGGGTTCACAATATTTCTCTGGAAGAACATCAAACTTATTTGCAACATAAGGGGTTACAAAAGATAAACTTGATCCTGGGTCTACCAAAGCATAAACAACAAAAGTAAAGACTTTGATCATACCAGTGACAACATCTGGAGAGTTCTCTTGCTCTTGATGACTAGTGATCGCATAGAGGCGGTTTGCTCCCCCGCCAGTACTAGAAGTATCTCCTCTTGGTGCAGCCCTGTCTAGTGGAGCAACTGATGAATATTGTGCTCTATTGCCCCCATTACCATTTCCCTTGTTGTTGTTTGGACACTCTCGCATGAAATGCCCATTCTAACCACACTTGAAACAACCAATGGAACCCTCACGACAAGTACCTGAGTGGTTCCTACCACACTTGGCGCATGCAGGAGGCTTACTACCCCCTTGTGCCACGCTACCCTGAGAATAAGTAGGTTTAGCTCTGGAGTTCTGATTATTGTACTCACATTTGTTCTTAGGTGCAGGTGCACTAGCAGATGATGGAGCAGGTCTCTTCTGTTTCTGTTGGAAAGATTACCGATTGACATTACTCTTCTGCTGCCCAGACGCATCACCTGTCTTGACCCTATTGTTCTTAAAATCTTCTTTATCCCTCATTTTTTCTTCCTCTACCTGCTGCACATAGACCATCAACCTCGACATATCCATGGCACCTATCAGCATTGTGGCCCTACCTTCTTTACTCGACAGACGAGCCAACCCAGCAACAAACAAGCTCATTCCACTCCTCATGCCCGCAACCATTTCCGGAGCATAACGGGACAATTGGGTAAACTTCAGCCCATATTCATGATCACTCAAAGAATCTTGCTTAAGTGTGAGGAACTCACATACCATGGCCTCTTTCAATTTTCGAGGAAAGAAACTCCCCAAGAAAGCTTCCTCAAAATAAGCCCAACTTGTAGGTGGTCCATCCTGAGCTCTACTCTCTTTCCACTAATCAAACCAAGTCCTAGCGAAATTCTTCAATTGATATGCAATTAGTTCAACTCGCTCAGTATCAGTAACATGCATCACATCAAATACCTTCTTCAGTTCCTCAACAAAATTTTTTGGATCCTCTGCAGTGCTCGAACCCGTGAAACTTGGAAGGTTCATCCTCCAGAACTCACGAATCCTTGAAGTGTCAACCCCTTCTTGTCGAGCTCCCCTTTGATGCCCAACCTGGTTAGTTACAGACTAACTTAGCATCCGAATAGCCTCACAGAACTCAATATTAGTGACTTCCCCTTGCAGTTGCACTTCAAGTGCATTCGGTAACTCTTCCTCCTCAACATTCCTCCTAGCTGGATGACCCCTGACTGCTCTTCGTCGAAGAATGATTATCTGAAAACACGCTCAAGCACAAATTAGAAGGAAACTTTCTAGAGATTAAACACTAACGCACGAACTAAGTGTGAAAGAAGTGAATTTTTTCCTAAATATTGCAGCCTCCTAATTATAGATGTGGCTCGCTTCACAACGATAACTATGACTCTACTGACACGGCTTCATAGATTCCTTAGGACTCTTCAACTATGTGCTCTGATAACAAGTTTGTCACGCCTCGAGCCTACACTGGCTAGCACTCGAAGACCATTGCTAGTCTCATGCGAACCCTTTGTCTGGCTTACTTACTCAGCGGAAGACTATATTTATACTTATAATGAGCAAACACTATACTCACTTGAATAAACAAAATATTGAGAATGCTTAAAAGTGAAACATTCAATTTGGCCAAAATGGCAACTCAAGTCTTAACATAGGATGAAATGAAAAGACTAAAGAACTAACATATGACTTTCTATGAAGCCTCTAGAACAACTTAGATGGATGTCGAGACAAACCCCACGACATCCTTATGAACTAATGAAATAACTGAAATCAATAAAAGGAGTCCTCCGAAATGCAAGGAGGCTCACCAACTGACTTTGGAGTGCTCACTGGATCAACGATGCGCTGGATGCCGATCCTAGTTACCTGTATCTGCATCATAATACGATGCCTGCCAACTGACATCAGTACATTGAATGTATGAGTATGCGAGTTGGAATTCTAAATACAACATAGGATTGAAAAGAATATGAAAGAAACTGAAGAACTTACCTGGCTGAACTCAACTCAACATAACTGAATTCATTTCAATATAGAGTAGTTTAAAACAAATGCAATATAAAGAAAAGTTGTTTAAAACATGATGTCAACTCTATGTGTATGCAAATATACATATAACTCTGTAATGTATGTAAAAATACAAATATTGTGTATATAAGAATACAATAACTTATTTGGGAGTTTCTCTAACCGACAACTATCACGTAAGAGCTATTGTGATGATACAACGTTTTGACTCACGCTGCCAGGTCCATCCTATACCTTGCCGGGGGTATAGAACCTGAACTACTAAGTGGATCCACTAGTCTATGCTAAAAAGAACTAAAGGAATCATCTAAAAAGTATGACCCTTTTCTACCCATGGTGGCTACATGGTTTATGGGGGCTGTGAGTTGTCTAAACTCTCCCCCATATCGATGCTCAATACTACTCCCAAAAATAATATAATATTAGATCTTATGTTTTAAAAACATACTTCTTCTGTGATTTGAGATTAGTGCTCAAAAACTTAGCTCAAAGGCTATCTTGGAAATCAAAGTTTCCCCTCTTGCTTAATTTGGATAACGATTACTCTTTTCTGAAAACTAACCCGAAGGCTATCTGGAAATCGAGGTTTCCTTTCTTGTTTAAATGTGAAAACATTTTAAACCCTTTGGGAATACATAATCCCCATATACTTTTTAAGAAATGAACTTCAAGCTTTACTCTTTACTGAACTCAAAACTTAAGTCTTAAAACGTTTGCAAAAGACTTTTGTAAAACTTTAAGAACTTCTCTAGACTTTGATTTTAACTGATCTTGACTTGAATCTTAACTGGTCCTTGTATTGAATTATAGATTCAAGGATTTTTATTTGTGATAAAAAGGATCACATGATGTTTAGGAATGATCTTAAATAGCTAAACATGAGAAAAGTCGCGAAATCACCGTCTTGGAACATCTCCGCGACGCGGAGGTGTTTTAAATAATTACTCGTGAAATTAAATTTTGAGACAAAGGAGTTCGCGTCTGACCCGCGATGCGGAGAGACATTTTGGTCACTAGGGAGCAAGTCCGCGACGCAGACTTGAGTGCCAGATCACTCTCCACTTTTTCTTTCTCCTTTTTACAGCCTTAATTCGCCTAAATTCGAATATTTTTCTCAATAAGTCTTTAGATTCAGATACCCAACATATGTACCTAAAAACCTAACTCAAAAACTCTATAATTCGACTCAAGGATCTCAGAAACTCCTCAATTCATCCCAATTCAAGAACAACATTCAAATTAAAGAATACATGTCAAGAACATCACCTTTGAAACTCTTTTAGGACAAATTTTGCTGAACTAAACACGCATGGCGTGTGGGTGAACGAACCCAATGCTATGAAAGACTCACATACCTTGTAAGATGAATTCTTTGGCGAATCCACAACCAAAATCGATCGTTCTTGGCGAACATTGGCTTTTCCTCTCCTTTCTCCTCTTTTCTCTTTTCTCCAAGCCCTAGAGTGAATTTTCAATTGACTAAACTCATCTCCTTCTGATTTGACCCTTAATTAATTCACTAAAACGAATTAAATTAATTGGGTAAGAAAAAGACTAAACTATCCTTCCAAAAATACGGACTAGACGTTCCTTAATCCAACAACCCAATTTCCAAAGGGTATAACTTACTCATACGAACTCGGAATCGCGCAAACTCGGCAGCGTTGGAAAGATCATTCGCTTTACAACCATATCTGGAAAAGCACCTAACTCATCCTGAGCTAGCAATCATGGCCGTTTGAAGTTGACCAAAACTCGACTTTTCCTAACTTAAACAAATTTCTAGATTTTCATTCTTTTCAAAAATGACTATTTCCAATTATTAGTTTCTTCCTAGTTATTTTAACTTGCGAGGTGTTACAAAATTAAAATATAATAACTATAGGGGCAGATTTACGTACATGCAAGGTGTGTCAAGTGACACTGCTTCGTCGATATTTTTTTTTAGAATATACCTATTAAAAAAATGAAAAAAATAGATTTAAAGCTAAAAACAATTGAAAGGACACTGTAGGTAACAAAAATCTCCTAGTTCAGGGGGTAGAGACGTCACAAAATTGTGTAACGTCTCAAGTTCGATTCCCCATGAGGTGAATTTTTTTTCCCCATTTTTTTTTGTTTTTTCCCTTTCTTTTTTACCTCTTAAATTTTTGTTTGAATTTGTTTCTTCCCATTTTATTTCCCCTTCTTTTTACCTCTTAAATTTTTGTTTGAATTTGTTGTTTCCCATTTTTTTATACCTCTGAAAGTTTTGTTTTAAATTCGAACAGTAGGTCCCTTCGTTAAAAACCTACCAATCCATTCTAATTCATTCAATATTTAACTATTCTTTTTTATTTTTAGAATTAAAATAAACTCAAAGTCTTTGAGTCCTTTATCAATTAGAATTATAGTTAAATAAAAATAGTGTTTGACTCGTTAAATCCTTATATTTGTATATTTTTGACTTGTGAGTTTCTTCAATTTTCTTTCCGTTCTTGTTCATCAATCATCGTTATTTGGCATCTCGAATCTCCACATCATGTTAGTATTTTTTTTATTATGTTCTTGAATTTATTTTTATTTGTTCATAGTAATAATATTTTTTTTCTATTGCTACAATTAATTTAGGATTCATAAAATTGATTACAATTATCCGCAATACTTCATTATTTGATAGGTTTAATTTAAAATTTTAAAATATTTTGATATGTCTAATTTAAAATTTTAATATATTTTCTAAATTAAAGGTAGACAATATTTTTAATTTAACCAAAATTTATATTTTTAAGATTTTTTTTTTCATAAAGTTCACTAATGGGGCCTTAAAATTTTGGAGGCCTAAAATAAAACCTTCATTGATTTTTTTCTAGAGTCATTTTTATCCTTTTAATGGTGACACCGCTTAGAAGAAATCCTGCATACGCCACTGAATAACTATATGAAAAAATAGTAACATTAATTAAAAATCCTATTTATTTATGTTATATTGGGACTTCTATTGATTATGAATTCGACTCTAGGGACTCCTAGCAGCAAACTAGTCTAAAAAAAGGGGGCCTCCATAGAGAGGCAGGAGATGCAGGAGCCTCCAGCCGGATCAACCAACAAATGATAGGCTAGAGAGATGGGCTCATTCGACTAATCAGTGTTCCCTGGGCCTACCTAACACAAATGTACCTGAAATAGGGGATTGGTATTTATTAGAAATACATCTATTGCACATTTATCCTTTAGTTATAACATTATAAATTATCTTAGTTATTACTAATTATTGAAAATTTATTCACACTCTTTAACATTCTTTAGTTATAATATTATGAATTCTCATAGTTATACATTAATTATTTCTATCTTTCATCTTTTCTTGCATTAACTTTTGAGCAATAATTTTTTATGTTATTAGACTGCCCATATATATGTGATAACACGATGTTGTTATTTTTCCTTCGACGAATGATGCTTGATTGAATAAATTGAAAATAAATCGTTTACAAGTATATGAGCTACATCTTTATTTTGTGTAAGATAAATGGGTGATTATATATATGATTTCACAGATAGAATATATTATTTATTTTTTGTTTTTGTTTTTCCTATAAAAAAGGAAATCTTTCTCAGTTAACTATGGACATTCAAATAAGTATCTTTGATTTATGTATACAGTCAACCGAGAAGTCAAATATGAGAGCCAACAACAAGAACACCATTTATGATGTTATAACTTATAAAATAAAATTAATATGCAAATATTAGTTCTAATAAATAAAATTTAGTTGTTCTCTTCACATGTTCATATGACATCTAAACAGTTTAGCGTGGAATGCACGTGCAAAGAACATATGGTTAGATCACAAGAAAAATACACAATAAATATCATTTATAAGGTAATATTACTAAGGTACGACAAATTACATGATTGAATCTCATCAAATTGAAATAAATATATGAATTATTGCATTTAACTAATAAAATTTTGCATTGACCATCTTCATATATTCGCATGAATAAGATATATATATGACGATCAACAATGAACATTCACAAAAGAATCTACAATTTTATTTTGTGCAAAGCTTATTATTCAAATCTTCACTAAAATAAGCAATACTATTTACTATAACATATACTATCTGAATTCGTAATCACGTGCAATCCACGTGTCGAAAAACTAGTATAAATAAATATGTGTACTAACTAATTACAAGGTTACCAATAAAAAAATTTACATGTGTTCAATTTGTGAACACATCACTTCCCATCAAGAGAGTGTGCAAACTCTGCATTCCATGTCAGCGTTTGTGGTGTATTTATTCCATTTCAAATTATTTAAGTGAGTAATAGGGCCCTAGTAAAGTTTAGGTGTATCTGTGAGATTTTGGTCATAGTCTAGGGGGTACTTGTGCCTTATCACTAAAGAATATAAAAACATCATCATTAACTAGAAATAAATTTTATAAAGATTCAGCCTTTATCGTTAGTATTAAGAATACTAAATTGTCTATCTAATTATTAAAAAAAATAGTGACATAAAGTTGGTGATTTTGTGCCTTCAATGGGTGCCTCTATGAAATGAATTTTTACATTTTTTAAAGATTGTCAAAGAAAATTGAAGCACTACAATTTTCTTGTAGAATATTATTTCCAAAAGAAGCTTCATGATGTCAATGGCATTTTGATAGGAAAATATTTTATCTAGGAAATTTAGTTCCAAATATGATGAAAAAATGACTTCCGCAATGTAAATCTGAAGAAATAAGTTCTACAAGTGGCATTCCATATTGATTGTCTCCTCTCACCCTCAAAGCTCCAACGCACCTAATTTTCACCCTACCCCTATAAAGTAATCCATCCCATCTCTCGTAGTACTATTTGTCTAGATTATGTATAAATAATTTTAGGATAATATTTTAGCATATCTACCGCACACAAGATCAAAATTAATGGTAAGAAATCTATTTATTATCTAAACAAAAAATTCCTTCATATATAGAACACACTGTTATAATATGGTCTTTCCTTACTATATATTTTTGTCAAATCTAATTTGTAACTTTGTTTACATCAATGATAAATAAAGTAAGATTTTAACTAAGAATTTTTATATATATTTTCATTCTAATGTTTGATGTTTGTCTTTCAGAATCAACATGACTCAAGGCCATATGTCGATTCATCATGGAAGGAAATAAAGAGGACGAAGACCTTTTGGTTAAGGATAATAATCATTTTCATATTCCAATATTAGAGACCATAAATATCATGATCCAAAATTGGACTTGATGACACACATCTATTCCTATCAAGACAAGTCGGCCTCAAATTCAACAACATGAAAGAAATACACAAAGTAATTTCAGAATAACATAAGAGCGGAAAACTTAGTCATTCTAATATAACCCCAAAACTTGAAAGTACAAGTGTCAATGTTTTTGTCTCTAGAATAGAACAAAGCACAAAATAAAGAACAAGAGGGTTTGTTGGGATGACAAGCAGTTGCCTCTCAAACTCTTTCGAAACCCTCAAAAACAGAAGAAGAGTAGTCACACAGATTTGGACTGGGATCCTTCACAAGTGTAGAAGAAAGAAGTGGATACTAAACAACACGGTACTCAGCAAGTAACCTAATAAACAAAGAAAAACTAAGCTAGAATAATAGTACTCCTTTCATCACAACTGAACCTCCTTAAACTACAACCTACATAAAAATAAGTCAAACCTAATAGTTTTACAATACAGAGTTTACAAAGCTTAACATTCACAATTTAACAGTCAAAGTTCAAGAACCAACAAGTATTAAGTAGAGCATTCCCTTTGGCACATTATCACTAGGCAGAACAATTTTCCTTCGGCACAATATCACTAGTCAGAACCATTTTTCTTTGGCTTTATATAATATCACTTGTCGAAACTATTTTCCTCTGGCATAATCATCACATGTCTCATCAAGGTGAACAACAATCGATGTAAATAACTAATTTTACACCATAAGAAAGAGAAAACAAATTAAGTAATTCAAGTCCACAATAATGTCATTAGGGTTTTTCATCAATCAATACACAATGAACGAAAATACAAGATTCTACAAGTTTTATACCATTTAGAAGATCTCTTGCTTCAATTCAATCAAAAGTCAATCCAAGACTTGAGTCTTCCCTTTCTGAACGATGTACAAAGCCACCCAATCTAGTTCAATCAAGTAATCACAATAAGATACTAGAAAGAACAACACCTAGATAATACATTATAAAAAATGGGTCAAAGCAACTCCAATTCAAAAATTGATGTTTGAATCAAATATTTTGTACTGGAAATTGTTACCCAATGAATTTGGAACTCATTGGTGAAAAGTATTTTAAAAAAGGAATTAAAAGCAGTTCACAATTACCATATTATTTTAGAACTCAAGTTCTTCTAGAACCTTGTAATTGGTCAATCAAAAGCCCAATTTTTATGTTAAAATTTATAAATGATAAAAGGGAATTTAGGTTTTAGGGTCACAAAAGCATACCCTAACGATTTAGCACAAGAAATCACTTCAAAATCGCGTTCAAGGGTTCTCCGAAATTCAAGGTAGGAAAAATAGGTGTAAACTCCAAAAATGACAAGCCAAAAAGGGTCTCTAATGTCGCAAAACCCACCTCTGGTTCAAAAATGTGAACTCTTAAAAACTTGACATTCGCTTTCGCAAACCAGTCTTCGCTAATGTGAAGGTCGCGATCACAAACAGGTCATCACGAATATGTTGGTCATCGAGCCAACTCTCTCTATCACGAAGGTCATGAAATCAATCACCCTTCGTGAAAGAGAGGCACAAAAGACACTAGAAAAATACAACCAACTCAAAATCATCAAAAGGACCCTTAGGATTCGCTTAGAACCCCATATATACAAATCACATATAAAATTCAATTAAACTCGGCATTCCAAACTTATTGGAACCATCGAGACGAGAATCTAAGGTATCCTTGACCTAAAATTCATGAGAGTCTAAAGAAAATGAACTTAATGCCTAAAAAGGCTAAAACAAGCTCGAAACATCTGAAAAATTCAACCAAGACCTCACTTAGGCCTAAAATCATCTCTCGAATCCAACAGAACTCTCAAAATTCTGATCTAAACATCCAAACCACAAATTTTGACCATAGTCAATCCAAAGGTTAAAATTTCACAAATTTGCAATTTAGGACCTCAATCCTCAAAAAGACTCTGAATATTAAACCTACAACTCTCTTACACCAATTTCCATATTTCGGGACCGATGGAATTGTCGAAATTTTATTTTGACACTCGAAACTCCAAAAGACACTAAAAATCACTTTTAATCACTTTACCCTTTAAAACCCCCAAAACATATATTCACAACTTTCATTCAAAGTACGAAACCAACATTAAAAACTCAATCAGAAAAGACTCGGGGTTGGTATCGGGAGGGATAAAATTATAATTTTACAAAAATTTCTAAAAATAAACAACCGTGTTATTACATTATACACCACTAAAAACCATGTTCATCCTAGATCATAAAGCAAAAGAAAGTACTTGGAGCCTCAAAATTTAAAGGATCTCTAGATTGTATATCGGACTCTGTCTCACATGGCGCCTCACCAACTAAATAGTGCTTCCACTGCACCTTCAGTAATGCAATCTTCTTGATCCTAAGATTTTTTACCTGCCAATCCAAAATCTCTATAGGCTCATGTAATATCCTATTTCTTATGTTTTAATTAGGAAAAGAACATTTTGCCCTTCCCCATAAAGTTTTCATGCTTCGTTTGTGTTGTGGGAATGGTTAGTGTGGTCTCCGATGCGATCAGATGTGTTTTTGGTGATTTTGACCCTTTTGAGTTGAAAATTATTATTATGGTTAACTTGGGTCAACATGTTTTATTCCGAGCGTCGGTTAGAGATTTAATATCCTTGTTTGTGTTGTATGTTGTGATGAATTAATCCTCATGTGACATATCATTGTTGATGGAAATATGAGAAAATAAAGAAAAGTTATGTATTTTAGAAAGAAAATGAGACACCTTACATCTATCCTTCACCACGAGCTAGGTGACAAGTTGATGTGATATTGATATTTTTAGATTGTTATATGGAATGCGAGTACCCATGGCTCTTTTTCTAGAAGTTAAAGCTTGACTCACTTGATTATCTGTTGATATGAATATCAAGTATAGCCTTATGTTTTAACCTTATTAACGTTGTTACACCTTAGCCTGTCTATGCATGCATGTAGTTTTTTTTTTGGTTATTAAGGTCAGATTGTGTGTGAAATAATTTATAAGGGATGAGTCTAAAAATATCTTTTGATATCTATAAAAGCATTGTTTGTAATGTTGTTATGAAAAAGTGGGGTTTCTATTTCTCTTTCATTTGTTCAAACCAATGATTTTTGTTTTTCCTTTTCTTCTATATATAAATTAATTTTAATTTTAATTCTTATGATATTTGATTAAATACATTTAATCTTTTATTAGTTACATTACTTAATTATCAATATATTATATTGATTATGTATTGTTACTTAATATTTGACAGTAATACGCTTCTAAAAATAATTCAATTATAATGTACTTCAACACACACTTGAGTTAATTGAAGAATAGACATTTGACATGTATTATAACAAAAATCAGAAGAAAATTTTACTTTTTGGCAGTAATAAATGAAGTCACATCCATAATCAAGGTTTAATGATGCAAAAGGAAAATGACAATATAACTCTATGTAATATTTCATGCATAAATGTCTTATTTTTTATTCGTAGATCCTTGAATAGCCATAAGCCTCTTCAGAAAAATGTTGAAGTCTACTCAACATACTTTTCCTAACATTTCTTGAATCACTTCCAAATCTTCTTCCACTCCTTGTATATATCTTGTGTTCATTAAGAAGCTTTTCACAGTCCTCATCTTCACCTCCTTTGCAAATTATCCATGCAAAAGTCGTTTCAAGAAAACAATTTGAATTCCAAATTCAAAAGAAAAGAAAACTTTTTTCAAATATATATCGATAATATAGTTTAAAAAGTAAAGAAATTTCAAGTATATGAGGTTACATTATTTTTTAAATAAACTAAAAAGAAAATGTTACGTTGAAATATTTTGTGATTACCAGGGTGTGATTCACAAAAGTCTTTTTTAAAGAGGCAATACTGAGGAGGGTAATTTTGGAGGACAAAAAGGTCATTATCCATACAACTTGTCTTAACCTCTGCCATCTGTTAGTCATAAGAGACTCACTATATTCAAAGAAATTTTCCAATGTGAAATCCAAACAACTATTAGAGACCACTTCAAGAATCTTAGCAGCTTTAAGTTGAGCTTCTTTTGATACACCAATTGTACTACTCTCCATGAACTTTTACATATTTCTTGCCACCTCTTTGTCCTTAACAAGTGCCCAACTACATGCAGATCAAATTATAATAAGTGATAAATTCAAATACGTTCTAATTTTGTGATTGTCATCTCACTTGTCATTAATGTTTGAAAAACTTACCAAATTCTGGAACCAGCATGGCCAGTGCATTTGGAAATAGTAAAGAGCATAACATCATGGTTGGCATGTGAGGTAATAGGAGTATATTGTGGCCAATAATAAGCTAAATCGTAGATTAATTTTCCTTGATCTCTATTAAGTGTAGGCTCTCTAATAATGCCATCAGGATTATTTGGAGATGTCATCAACTCAATATAAGGTCCATCTTTCTCAAAAAAATTTGCATCTCCTGCCCATTTGTGTAGTCCTGACCTCACAAAATAAGTCAAATCAGGATATGCCTGCAAAAACACAAAAAATATTAATAATTGATCAAAAAATGTCACTTTTAAATTTGACTTATTAAGTCAGTTGATGTGTTCCAAGAATTATGATTGATGTTGTATTTAAGGGTTTGACTTAGTGATTACTATAGTTGAGTGTGAATCCTAAATTTTTGAATTAAAAATCTAGCAAAGGAAAACAAAATGTTATATTTAATGGATTTAACATGTACAAAGAACCATAACTTCAGACTAAAGATTTTATTGAGCATAGCATATTCTTTACAATTTAAATAAAAAAATATTTCATAAACGTGTACCGAATAAAAAAGTGTAGTTGAACTACACTAATTGGTTCAGGTTGATCAGACGGAGAAAGAGCATAAAGGGCAGCCTGCACAAGCTGGCTTGATCCATTGCCAACAATAATATAATGATCATCCACAACTGCATTTCCAACTACATTGTGTAGCCTCTTAATTTGTTCCCCTAGTTTTGACTCCAAAAACCAACACAAGCTCCTACCATTAGCAAAATAACTCAATGAATAATCACCACTGAATGTTATGTCACACTTGTTCCCCATTTTTCACCAATATGACTTATACATTGTTGGATCACCACTATACACATCACACACAAAAAATGAAATACCAAATTAGTATTCCAATAAAGAATTGAACATTTCAACAAATTGTAGGAAAATGGAAATAATCTTGAGAGAGATTTAATCAATCTCAAAAGCTAGCTATTTCATTAAGGAAGGATTCTAGAAGGACGCAACGGTTTGCACCATCTGATCTTTTCTAAGTCCACTCTATGAATTTTGTCCCCCTTTTATCTCAATGGTTATATTCTTCTCTAAAGGTAGGTAGATGAATATTTTATTGTAGATAAATATAGTAACACCCCAGATTCGAGAAAAGAAAAAAATTTCAGATTTTCACAAGTAGCAGGTGCCATCGATGAAAGCCACCTATAGACCGTCAGTCGCCTAACGGGCGTCAGTCAGCTTCGTCGATGGGCCAGTCAACTTTTAGTTTCAGCATTCATATTTCAGCCCTCTGACAGACAAATGACGACTGACAGGATGGACCATCAGTTGACTCACGGCCCGTCAGTCAGCTCCGTCGATGGGCTAGTCAGCTTTTAAGTCAGGGTCGTTTGGTATTTTAATTATGTGTTGGACCCCTAAACTACGTCATTTAGACCCTAAATTATGAGGTTTTAGTCAGTTTAAGCCTACAAACATAACTAGAACTTACCCAAGTCAAATCATTAATCAAAACTTAGAAACTTAGAGCGTAAAAAGGAAAAAGAGGTGACCAAAACATAGTTCAAGAACGCAGCAAGGTTCCATCAGTTCCACCCCTGAAATCGAAAGATTTCTCTATGTATTTCGTCACCAGGTATGGTGGGATTTCACTAGTGGATTCCTTTTGCCCATTAGGTCCCTAGTTTTCAGTCACATTCTTGATTCCCTCAATATCATCTAGACTTAGGGTTTCTTGAATGTTAGAATTGTTGTATTTTAGTTGTTAGAATGATCCAAATCAGATTATTATGTTAATACTCATTTTATTGCATGAATTTCAGAACCCTAACTATGTAGTTCTTTAGTTCTTGAATTACACATGCTAGGCCAGATATTTTAGCAATTTCAAATATAAATGCCTCTGTATATATGAATGTGTCATTATCAGTTTATTAATGTGCATTCTCAGTTCGCATGTCATTTTGAGCTATCCAGTGAATCACAAAAATTCAGTCATAATATATTAATCACTTAATCCATTGGGAGTAGCATAATACCGAGTTGGACTAGGGTTCAATGTACCCGAATAGTCCTAGAACTATGAGCCACATAGGTTGTAAGTCCCCTCTGTGGGCATCATTTTAGTGATCATGCCAACATGCCTTTATATCTTTGGCTAGGTATATTGGGTCCTCTCGATGGGGCGTATACATCAGACTCCACATTTAGCTCATGTGGTTTTATTATCGATTATTAGTAGCTCCCACAGTTCAGTCAGATTCCATTGTATTGACCATATTTCAGTACAATCAGTATTCAGTCTTAGCATTTTATAAAATGGTCATTACATTCAGTTAGCTCAGTATTCAGTATCTATATCATGTTTAAATTACACTCTTACTTTATTACTTGTTCAGTTATATATTTATTTCCGCTTTACTCTATCATGCATGCTCAGTACCTTTTAAGTACTGATGCATACTCTGCACTATATCTTCTCGTGATGTAGTTTCAGGTCCTCAGCAGTCACACAACGCATAGATTGGTTCCTGATCTTTAGTTCAATAGCTACAGTGCTGAGTCCTCATTCTTAGAGGATAATAGTCATGTTATCGTTTCAGTATCTCAGTCTTGTAGTTTCAATTTTTCTACACTTAGTTGGGGCCTGTCCCAGCACTTTTAGTCAGCTTAGAGTCTTATTTTAGACATAGTTCGATTCAGCTTAGTATTTGAGTTTGATGTTTCTTTGTATTAAACTCTTAGATTTCATATATTTAGTTTTAGTGTATGGGTATTCCCCATCATTTCAGATTTACTTATGATTAGCTTCCGCATCAATTATTATTATTCTTAGTATACTCATGTCATGCCAGCAGGGTTAGATTGATATTACTTGTGATCCTAGGTCCCATGTCCGCGTCTCGGGGGTAGCCTCATGGCGTGAAAAACATGGTATCAGAGCACTAGATTTAAGAGTCCTAGGATGTCTAAAAAGCTGCACTAAGTAGATTCATTTTCATGTGTGTGAAGTGCACCAAATCTAATGAAAGGGAGATTACAAAATGTTTTAGGAAAACTTCACTTTCTTAATTTTCTTATCGTTTGTTAGTATGATCTCTCCTTTTAATCCATCGTTATGCCCTTAAGATCATGCCTTCTTGTAGATCTTACGCAAGGAATGATAATGCTTGCAATGCTAACACAATTTCTTTAGTCCCAGACCATGAGGTTTTGAACGCAGAGTTATGGAATGTGATTAAGCTTTTTTATCAAAGTATGACCAACCAGAACAATCAGTAAGTTCTAGTTCCTACTAATAGAAATGGTGGATCAGTGGTAGCTAGGATTCGAGATTTTGTTAGGAAGAATCCATCTGGGTTTTTAGGGTCCCAAGTTAGTGAGGACTCACAGAACTTCATTGATGAGGTCAAGAATATCTTTAGAGTAATGCAAGTGATAAGGTAATGATAGGGTAGAGTTGGCATCCTATCAGCTAAAGGATGTAGCTCACATCTTGTACACTCAATGGAAAGACAACAGGGGCTACTTTGTCTTTTGTAACTCCCTATATAGCAGTAAGCTTAGGTGTCAGTCCAGAAACTCTTTCAGAATCCTTCTCAGTCTCTACTCCAGTCGGTGACCCAGTTATAGCTAGATGGGTATACAAAATTGCCCTGTCACAGTCTCCCAGAAAGTCACCTCAATAGATCTTGTAGAGTTAGAAATGGTAGACGTCGATATCATTCTAGGCATGGATTGGTTACATTCCTGTTATGCCTTAGTCGATTGGAGAAGTAGGATTGTTCATTTTCAGTTTCGAGACGAACTAATCCTAGAATGGAAGGGTAGTAGCTTGGTACCTATGGGTCAATTCATTTATTACCTTAAGGCCAGAAATATGATCTCTAAGGGTTATCTATATAATCTAGTTCGGACTAAGGATTCAAGCTACGAAACCCCAACTCTTGAGTCAATTCTAGTAGTCAATGAGTTCCCAAAAGTGTTCCCATAAAATCTTCCCGAAGTTCCTCCCAAAAGGGAAATCGACTTTGGAATTGATCTCCTTCTAGATACCCAGCCTATTTATATTCCTCCTTACAGAATGACTCCAGCTGAGCTTAAGGAATTGAAAGAGCATGTGAAAGACCTTCTAGCTAAAGGTGTCATCAGACCCAATAATTCCCCTTGGGGTACACCAGTGTTGTTTGTGAAGAAGAAAGATGGTCCTCTCAGAATGTGCATTGACTATAGACAGTTGAACAAGGTCATAATCAAGAATCAATATCCCATCCCCAGGATTGATGACTAGTTTGACCAATTTTAGGGTTCTAGTCATTTCTTGAAAGTAGACCTAAGATCTGGTTATCATCAGCTCAGAGTCAAAGACAGTGACATTCCGAAGACAGCCTTCACAACTCGGTATGGTCATTATGAATTTGTAGTTATGTCATTTTGACTAACCAATGCTCATGCAGCTTTCATGGATTTGATGAAAAGAGTGTTTAAGCAGTATTTGGACTTGTTCGTTATCGTCTTTATTGATGATATCCTCATTTACTATAGGAATGAGGAAGAACATGCAAATCATTTGAGGGTTGTTCTGCAAACTCTGAAAGATCACCAGTAATTTATTAAGTTCAGTAAGTGTGAATTTTGGTTGTAGTCAATTGCTTTCCTTGGGCATATTGTGTCTAGCGAAGGGATTCGAGTAGACTCTCAGAAAATAGAAGCAGTGAAACAATGGCCCAAAACTACCTCTCCTATAAATATCAGAAGTTTCTTGGGTCTGGTAGGTTATTACAGAAGGTTCATGGAAGGATTCTCATCCATAGCCTCTCCATTGACCAAATTGACTCAGAAAAAGGTCAAGTATCAGTGGCCAGATGATTGTGAGAAAAGCTTTGCAGAATTTAAAACTAGGTTGACTACAACTCCTGTTTTGACTCTACCAGAGGGTTCAGACGGTTATGTTATTTATTGTGTTGCATCCAGAGTCGGCCTAGGTTGTGTGTTGATGCAGCAAGGCAAGGTTATAGCTTATGCTTTTAGACAGCTTAAGGTATATGAGAAGAAGTATCTGAATCATGACCTTGAGCTAGCCGTACTGGTGTTTGCACTGAAGATTTAGAGACATTACTTGTATGGTGTTCATGTAGATGTGCTCACATACCACAACAACCTTCAGTATGTGCTTACCCAGAAAGAGTTGAATCTTCACTAAAGGAGATGGCTTGAGTTCCTCAAAGATTATGATATGAGTGTGCATTACCATTCTGGTAATGCCAATGTAGTAGCAAATGCTCTTAGTAGACTATTTATGGGTAGTCTAGCACATGTTGAGGAATAAAGAAAGCAGCTAGCAAAGGATGTTCACAGGCTTTCTCGCTTAGGAGTTCGTCTTATGAGAATATCAGATGGTGGTGTAACAGTTTAGAATGGGTCATAATATTCTTTGGTAGTGGAGGTTAAGGAAAAGCAAGACGGTGATCTGATATTGCTTGAGCTAAGAGGGTGCAGTCCATCAGTAGAGAGTTGAGGTTTTCTCCTAAGGGGAAGATGGTGTGCTTCTCTATTAAGGTCGATTATGTGTTCCTAAGGTGGGTGAGTTGAGACAGTAGATTCTTGTAGAAGCCCATAACTCCAGATATTCTATTTATCCACGCACCATTAAGATGTACCGTGATCTGTGGGAAGTCTTTTGGTAGAATGGTATGAAAAGGAATATAGCGGATTTTGTGGCTAAGTGTCCCAATTGCCACCAAGTCAAGGTAGAACATCAGAGACCAAGAGGTATGACTCAAGAGATCGACATTCCTACTTAGAAGTGGGAAGTGATCAACATGGACGTCATCACAGGTTTACCTCGTACTCGCAGACATCATGACTCAATTTTGGTGATTGCTGATAGAGTTACTAAGTTTGTGCGCTTTTTGGCGGTTAAGACTACATATTCGGCGGAGGACAACGCCAAGCTTTACATTAATGAGGTATTTAGGTTGCATGGGTTTCCTTTGTCTATCATCTCAGATAGAGGTCCTCAGTTTACCTCTCATTTTTGGAAGTCATTTCAGAAAGGTCTTGGTACTCAAGTTAACCTTAGCACAACATTTCATCCTTAGATGGATGGCCAGGCAGAGCGTACCATTCAGACCTTAGACGACATGTTGAGAGCTTTTCATCCTTAGATGGATGGCCAGGCAGAGCGTACCATTCAGACCTTAGACGACATGTTGAGAGCTTGTCTGATCAATTCCAAGGGGAGTTGGGATTATCACCTTCCTCTTATAGCGTTCTCCTATAATAATAGTTACCATTCCAGCATTCAGATGGCCCCTTATGAGGCATTGTATGGGCGTAGATGTAGATCTCGTGTTGGTTGGTTTAAAGTAGCTGAATCAGCTTTTATAGGGCCATATTCAATTCATGAAGCTATGGATAAAGTGAAACTCATTAGAGATAGACTTAAGACAACCTAGAGTAGCCAGGAAACCTATGCAGATGTAAGGAGAAGGGAACTAGAGTTCCAAGTTGATGATTGGGTTTTCCTAAAAGTGTCACCTCTGAAAGGGGTGATGATATTTGTAAAGAAGGGGAAGCTCCGTCCTAGATATGTAGGCCCTTACAAGATCTTGAAAAGGATTGGTAAAGTGGCATATATGTTATAGTTTCCAATAGAACTAGCAGCAGTGCATCTGGGTTTCCACATTTCGCTGTTGAAAAAAGTGTATGGGTGATCCAGCATCTATTGTGCCTTTAGAAAGTGTGGCTATGAAAGATAGTCTAACTAATAAAGAGGTACCAGTTGAGATTCTTGATCGTCAGGTTTGAATGTTGAGAAACAAAAAAGTCACTTAAGTCAAGGTTTTTTGGAGTACTCAATCCATAGAGAGAGCTACTTGGGAAGCAGAGGCAGCCATGAAGGCCAAGTATCCTCACCTTTTTCCTTCTGATTCCACTCCTGCTTGAGGTAATAGTTCCTCTTCAGTTTTTTAGTCATTCATGCGCAATTTCAGTCTTAGCATCATGTTCCTTCAGTTTGTACTTGCATTTTCAGAGTATTTGCATGTTCTTGGAACGTAGTTCAGTCAAAAATCAGTTATGAGTGTTTAGTGATAGGGTTCGCAGCTCTCTCACTCCATATCAGCTAGTTTAGTCTTCATTCAAGGATGAATGTTCCCAAGGGGGAGATGATGTACCACCCCAGATTTGAGAAAAGAAAAAAAATCTAGATTTTTAGAAGTTGCAGGTGCCATCGACGAAGCCACCCACGGATCGTCAGTCGAATGACAGCCCATCAGTTAGCTCCGTCGATGGGCCAGTCAACTTTCAGTTTCAGACTCCAGATTTCAGCCCTCTGACAGCCAAATGATGACTGACAGGATGGACCATCAGTCGACTCACGGCCTGTAACTCAGCTCCATCGATGGGCTAGTTAGCTTTTAAGTTAGGGGTAGTTTGGTCTTTTCCTTATGCGTCGGACCACTAAACTACGTCGTTTAGACCCTAAATTATGAGGTTTTCGTCAGTTTAAACCTAGAAACATAACTAGAACTTACCCAAGTCAAATCATTAATCAAAACTTAGAAACTTAGAGTGTAAAAAGGAGAAAGTGGTGACCAAACCCTAGTTCAAGAACGCAACATGGTTCCATCAGTTCCAGCCATGAAATCGAAAGATTTCTCTATGGACTTCGTCATAGGTATGTGGGATTTCACTAGTGAGTTCCTTTTTCCCATTAGGTCCCTAGTTTTTAGTGAGATTGTTGATTCTCTCAATATCATCTAGATCTAGAGTTTCTTGAAGGTTAGAATTGTTGGGTTTTAGTTGTTAGAATGATCCAAATCATATTATTATGTTAATACTCAATTTATTGCATGAATTTTAGAACCCTAGATATATAGTTCTTTAGTTCTTGAATTACACATGCTAGGCCAGATATCTCTGCTATTTCAGATATACATGCCTCAGTATATGAATGTGTCATTATCAGTATATTAATGTGCATTCTCAGTTGGTATGTCATTTTGAGCTATCCAGTGAGTCACAAAAATTCAGTCATAATATATTAATCACTTAATCCATTAGGAGTAGCATAATATTGAGTTGGACTAGGGTTCAGTGTAACCGAATAATTCCAAAACTATAAGCCACGTAGGTTGTTAGTCCCCTCTGTGGGCATCATTTTAGCAATCACGCTAGCATGCCTCTATACCTTTGGCTGCGTATTTTGGGTCCTCTCTATGGAGCGTATACGTTGGACTCCACATTTAGCTCATGTGGTTTTATTATTAGCTATTAGTATCTTCCACAGTTCAGTTAGATTTCATTGCATTGACCATATTTCAGTACGGTCAGTATTCAGTCTTAGCATGTTATAAAATGGTCATTGCATTCAGTTAGCTCAATATCCAGTATCTATAGCATGTTCAGATTACACTCTTACTTTATTGCTTGTTCAGCTATATGTTTATTTCAGCTTTACTCTATCCTGCATGCTCAGTACCTTTCAAGTACTGACACATATTATGTGCTACATCTTCTCGTGATGTAGGTTCAGGTCCTCAGTAGTTAGATCACACACAGATCTGTTCCTGATCTTCAGTTCAGCAGCTACAGTGGTGAGTCCTCATTCTTTGAGGACAATAGTCATGTTATCACTTTAGTATTTCAGCCTTTTAGTTTCAGTTTTGGTAGACTTAGTTGGGGCCTGTCTCAGCACTTCTAGTCAGTTTAGAGGCTTATTTTAGACATAGTTAGATTCAGCTTAGTATTTAAGTTTGATGCTTCTTTGTATTAAACTCTAAGATTTCATATATTCAGTTTTAGTATATGGGTATTCCTCATCATTTCAGATTTACTTATGATTAGTTTCTGCATCAGTTATTATTATTCTTAGTATGCTCATGTCATGCCAGCAGGGTTAGCTTGGGGTCACTTGTGATCCTAGGTTCCATTTCTGCATCTCGGGGGTAGCCTTGGGGCATGATAAATTTAGTCCACTTGGTTAACCAAAGATAATTTAAACGATTGCTTGAGAAAGGCCATTGGAGAAAAATTATCTCATTCTAACACATTACACCCCATGACATATGGAGGTCACAAAATATAATAGAGCGCTCAACATTGAGTAAATCAAAATTGATGATTTCATATATTAAAAATTGACTCATGAGGACAGGTCAAGACAATTACCTTATAACTTATATGAAACGTTCAAAGAAAAATGAATTAAAATTGTAAAAGAGTGCTCACTGATCCAGAACAATAGTGGGGGAGTGTCCCTAGTGTCATATTTTGGAGTTGCACAAGGGACTGAAGAACATTTGACAAGGCAACTATCTGTTCCACTCATCTTTTTCTCTCTCTTTATTTTCTAATCTCAAATCTTAAATCAGTCACAAATAAACCTATGGGTGAAGAAGAAAAATTTGGGGATCTATATAGAGGGAAGGAGATAAGTATATATATTTTCATATATAGAAAGAAACTATTTTTGTGATTGTTGGGTTTTAAAAGGTGTAGATGAAAAATGAAGAGTAATGACTTTATGAAGATTTTTTACTTTTATGAAGAATTGTGACTTTTAGGAAGAGTTGTGACTTTTATGAAGAGTTGTGACATTTCTGAAGAGTTGTGACTTTTACAAAAATTGTGACTTTTTCATAAGGTTGTGACTATAACGAAGGGTTATGACTTTTGACTTTTCTCAAAGGGTTGTGAGCTTTCCGATAAGGCACAATAAATACTCTTTCATACTACTCTTTTTTGTCTATTACTATTAATATTAATAATAGAAGGGTGTCCTCGTATTTTTCAACATTAAATTTTTGGACGTCTTCGTCTTCTATTAAATTTAGTACAAGTATTGCAAGTATACTTTACTGTTGTTGAGTGGTTCAATGACACCATCATTTTAGGTACCGACACACTGGTGAGTAAGATCATTATATTATAGGAGGATATATTTCGTTAACCTTGGGTTGGGTACTTGAGGGGAATAATTTTCTGAAGGACACACTATGCGTGGTCCATTTTCTTCTGTGAGAAAATATATTTTTTATATTATTTTTAATATGTTTTAGATTCTATTTTCTTTGCTAGTTTTCAGTTTATAGTTTTTAAAGTATTCTTTAAACTTTGTTGTTTCCTACCATGTTCTTCAAAGTTCTAGTTCTACGTATCTTAGTAATATAGGTTGAAAAGGAATTTCAAATAAATTATTATATCGTTGCATCTGTTTTTCTTCTTTTGATTGAGGGAAATAGATCATGGAAGTAGGAGTTTGTGTTCCTACAATTTGTTTTGGATAAATTTTTGAATTGGGGCACAACATATCGTAAACGTCGTTGTTGTGCTATTTATATGATTTTAGTATGTCCAAGTAAGTACATGATAAAGGAATCTTAAACTTGATTCTACACAGTAGTTTCTTATTGTTTTCTGGCTATACCTTGACCAAATTAAAGATGATTAAGTTAAATAATTTGTTATTGGCTTAATAGTTTTATTCTTTGTTGTGGTAAAATTGGGTAGATAAATGCTTCTGTGCATGTTACATCAAATATTGTATGCATCTTTCTATGATTTTAATCAAAAGAAGTCGATCATGGATAAAGACCAAGTGACGTTTGACAACAAAAAAAAGTTACTTGCATGACATCATCATTACTATTAGATAGATATGATTCAATGGGAGTAAAAATTGAGTTCTATCTTTATTTTCCTTGTTTATTTCTTTTTCACCTTTATAAGTTATGATATTTTTTTCATAAATATTAGGATACATGTTCATTATGTGAT
This sequence comes from Solanum chiquidenum, assembly GCA_029582725.1. Taxonomy (NCBI): domain Eukaryota; kingdom Viridiplantae; phylum Streptophyta; class Magnoliopsida; order Solanales; family Solanaceae; genus Solanum; species Solanum chiquidenum. Next base: position 10,664 of record JAJOOS010004111.1, on the reverse strand, counting down.
GATCTCAAAATATATTTTTATTCTGGTTGGAGACTAAATTTTTTGCTAGATTTCCACTCCATGTGAAAATTGATTGTGTCTGATTTATGGAGACTAAAATCTTGTGATTTTCTACTCCTTTGATTTGAATAAAATAAAAAATTCACCGGATATATTTGAATGTGCATTTGATTTGAAGAATATATAAAACTTCGCCATAAATATTAAGGCTAAACTATCTAAAGATTATAAAAACGTCATTGCAAACTAGACCAAATGTTGTATTTTTGGTTTCTAGAGATTCAAACCTCTTGGTCTTCTACTCCAGTTGTGTACCACCTTTGAATTGAGAAGATGAAAAAATAAAGCTTTCTAGGATGTGGTGTCAGATCCAACGGAAACCACCGATGGACCGTGTGCTAGACCATAAACTATATGTGGGGTCTCATGGTTCAGTCCCAGTCTTAGGCGAATTTCAAGATCTAAAGATGAGACCTAAGGTCGTGGTCCATTCAGGATCCATGGACCATAGGTGGGTCCTTCGTTGGGATGAAAAGTTTGATGGTCTCTGATCCCATCCACCACCGACCAGTACGGTCCATGGTTTGACCTACGGAGTAGGTCTAACCCTAGGTGAGGGTCATCAACTGTTTACAGGAAAATAGTTTTTGAGTCAACTTCAAACGGTCATATATTTTAGCACAAGATGAATTAGGTGGCCATGACCTATCAAATTAATGATAATTGAATCCTCTTTCCAACGCCATCGAATTTGCTAAATCCAATCTCGGAGTAAAATGTTATGCTTGTTTTAGTGAAGCCATGTCAGGCACATCATGAACCACAACCCCAGTCGATAGTCGGTAGTTCAAACGACGGTCCCTCAGTCCCACCGTGGATGGACTTCATCAGCTTTTAAGTTAGGGTCGGTTTGGTCTTTTCTCTATGCGTTGGGACCCCTTAAACTACGTTATTTGATGCCTAATCTATGTCATTTTACTCTGTCTAAGAAGAATAACCTATTAATACATACCCGAAATGCTCTTTTTAAAAAAATCATCTAAATTAGAACGAAAAGAAGAGAAAGGGGCGGCAGTTTCTCCTAAGAACAAGCAGCAGTGTTCTTTGAAGTTCAGCCACAAAAACCAAAGGATTTCACCGTAGATTTCATCATCAGGTATGTGCGATTTCACTAGTGAGTTATTTTCATCCACTAGGTCCCTAGAATTCATTTAGTTCCTTGATTCTACATAGCTTGTTTAGACCCTGGGTGAGTAAAATCTTGGAGAATTGTTATGATTTAAGTTTCTTTAATATCCATAATCTAAATAACCTATTTTCTTGGAAACGTTGCTTAATTCCTTGAATAATACTCAGAACCTTAGTTTGGGTAAATTCTCTTAGTTCATAAATTATACTTGCTAGGTCAGTTAAACAGAAAATCATACTCCAGATTTCAAATGTCACATTCTCATTATATAAATGTTGCATTCTCAGTTAGCATGTTAGTATTTTGAGCTATTCAGTATTTAGTGCATTTTAGCTTAATATGTATTCATTTGGGAGTAGACTTAGCACTGAATTTTACTAGGGTTCAACGTACCCTCATAGTCCAAGAACTATATCCCCGCGTAGGTTAATAAGTCCCTTCTGTTGGGCATCAGTATTAGTGATTACACCACATTCATGCCTCTATACCCCTTGCAAGGTATATTGGGCCCTCTCGATGAGGCGCGTACATCAGACTCCACATTTAGATCACGTGGTTTATGTTAATTAATAGTAGCTCCCACAGTCAGACTCTTAGTGCATTGACTAGGTTTTCATCATTTATATCTGTATACAATTCAATATGCTACCTTTATGATTAGTACTTGGTTATTGCATTTAGTTCAGTGTTCAGTTATCTTTCAGTATTTATATTCTTGCTTAAATTATGTCATTTCTCAGTTATGCTTTGTTCAACTCATATATATATATATATATATATATATATCATGCATGCTCAATACATTCCAAGTATTGACGCATACACTAGGCTATATCCTTTCATTATGGATCTTTAGGCACTCAGCATTCGGATCACAATCAGATTGATTCTCGGTTAGACTTCAGCAGCTTCACTGGTGAGTCCTCATACTTCGAGGATAATAGAAATGCTTTCCATTTCAGTCTTTGCTTTCAGTTTCCAGTTTTGTTAGAGTTATTTGGGGGCATGTCCCAGCAACTCAACTCAATTAGAGTTTTTTCAGACATATTAGTATATTCAGCTTGAGTTGTTAAGTGGCCCTTTTAGTTACCACTAAACTCATGTTATACTTTATTATGATTATTCATACTACTTGGACTTGTTCCTTTTCAGATATTTATTGATTTAGTTTCCGCTTTGTTCATGTTTTCAGTATATATATTCAGTATGTTCATGATATTCCAGACGCAGGGTTAGCTTGGGATCACTTATGATCCTAGGTCTTGTGTTATGTCAAGAGGGTAGCCTCGGGGCATGAAAAACTTGGGATCATAGCTAAGTTCAAGAGTCCTACGGTGTTTGAAAGCCGCACTATGTAGAGTTTCTTTCATTAGTGTGAAGCGTGCCACACCTATGAGGGAGAGGCTACTAAGTGTTCTAGGAAATACTTTCCTACTTTCTTTTCCAACTCGTGCTATAGAGTATAAACTTTATTTAATGTCCTTCTAACTCCTGCTCTTCGCATTTCGGAAAATGCTTCCTAGAAGAGCTAACGCAAGGAATCAACCAACAACTCCAGCAGACCCATTCAAGGAGCAAGTTATGCATGCCGAGTTCAATGTTGCTTTCCAAGTGCTTGCTCAGCCTATGATTACCCAGTTCAATCAGTAGGTTGTGGCCCTAGCTTCTCCATAGAACTAGCACTACTACAGTAAGAATCCAGGACTTTACTCGGATGAACCCTCTGGTCTTTTATAGGTCTAAGTAAGTAGACCGAGCTTAATGAATTGAAAGAGCAATTGAAAGACCTTCTAGATAAGGGCTTCATCAAACCTATCATCTCTTCATGGGGTGCTCAAGTGTTGTTCAAGAAAAAGAATGATGGTTCTCTCATAATGTGCATTGACTATCAGAGTTGAACAAAGTCACAATCAAGAACAAATATCATATCCCTAGGATTGATGACTTGTTCGACCAACTTCGGGGTGCTAGTTGCTATTCTAAGATAGACCTCAGATCCGACTATCATCAGCTAGAGTCAGAGATAGTGACATTTCAAAGACAACCTTAAGAACTCGGTATAGTCATTATGAGTTTGTAGTTATGTCTTTTGGATTAACAAATGCTCCTGCAGGTTTCATGGACTTACTAAATAGGGATTTCAAACAATATTTGGACTTGTGCATTATAGTCTTTATTGATGATATCCTCATTTATTCTTGGACTGAAGAGGAGCATACGACTTATCCGAGGGTTGTTCTGTAAATTTTCAGAGATCGCCAACTATTTGCTAAGTTCAGCGAATGTGAATTCTTGTTATAGTCCATCGCTTTCCTTGGTCATGTGTTATCCAGTGAAGGGATCCAAGTGGATTCTTAGAAAATTGAGGCAGTACAACACTCGCCCAGAACAACCTTTCCAACCAATATAAAATGTGTCTTGGATTTGGCTGGTTATTACAAGAGGTTTATTGAAGGATTTTCATCCATATCTTCCCTATTGACCAAGTTGACTTAGAAGAAGGTCAAATTTTACTTGTCATATGAGTGTAAGAAAAGTATCTCAGAACTGAAGAGTAGGTTGACTACAACTCATGTATTTACTTTACCAGATGGTACAGACTGTTACGTGATTTATTATGATGAATCCAGGGTCGGCCTAGGTTTTGTGTTGACAACGAGGTAAGTTCATTGCTCATGCTTCTAGACAACTTAAAATACATGAGAAGAATTATCCGAGTCATGACCTCAAACTTTCTGTCGTAGTATATTCCCTAAAGATTTGGAGAAACTACTTTTATGGTGTTCATGTTGATGTGTTCACAAATCACAAGAGACTCCAGTATCTCTTCACTAAAAAAGAATTGCATCTTCATCAAAATAGATCACTTGATTTACTCAAAGACTATGATATGAATATGCTTTACCATCCGGGTAAGGCCAATGTAGTGGTTGATGCTCTCAGCAGACTGTCTATGGGTAGTGTAGCACATGTTTAGGAAGAAAAGCAAGAGTTAGCCAAAGATGTTCACCGGCTTGCTCGCTTAGGAGTTTTCCTTACGGAAACATCATATGGTGGTGTGATAGTTTAAAAAATAATACAATTCATGAGTTAGGGCGCATTGGACCTCATTTCAATCATTTTTCTACATTATGTTTAGATGATGGAAAATTAATCGAGCCATCTGAGCCTATAGAAGAGTGTATGGAGGACGAATAATGTGTCTCTATTCTTGAATTTATTGTTCAAACATCGGAGAATTACATTCCTCACTTAGGATCCAAGAAGTGCATCATGCGATATCTATTGTTTGGGACCTTTATTTTTATACCACCACCCATTGAGCGTAATAGAAAAATTGATGTGAAATTTGGGGTGTAATTCATATCTTCAAAGTGGAAGGAAAAATAGTAAAATTAATGGTGTCGTGTCGCGACGTTAAATTAAGCGCTTATTGGGAGGCAACCCAATTAGTAGTGTAACTTCTTATTTTATTTTATTTTTATTTTATTAGTATCACTTTTTCTTTCCTTATTTTTGCAGATTAGGGGAAGTCTGAGTACCCAAAAACAAAAAAAAACAAAAAAAATGAAGGAAAGGAGCATGTTTTGAGCTTAAGTGTGGGGTGATGACCCTTGATGCAAGGAGAAAAAAACAACATGATGTTAGCTAGGCCATACAGGGCCCAAGTGAGTATTTCTCACCCTTCTTCTTCTTCTTTTTTCTATAAATTGCTTTGGGGACAAAGCATGATTTTAATGTGGGGTGGAGGAATGAATTCCTAGTTTTTACTGTTTTATTGAGTCTTTTATTATTTTTGGGATGGGTTCGTTGGCTATTGTTTTCGGTACTTTTCCTGAGGATAGTCGCTTTGTACAGAGTGTCTTTTATTTTTATTTTTATTTTTGGAATAAATTTTATTTTTATTTTATTTTACTTTTTTTTGGATAGAAAATAAAAGACTCTTTTGAGTTATGTGATACTTACTATTTGGGCCTAATTTTTGAGCTGTACTTTCTTGTGAATGCTTGATTAAAAAAAATGCAGACTTTTTGACATCTAATTTCATGGTTGTGACTTTGTATATAACTTATTTTATTTTGTAGTTTGTTATGATCTTGTCTCTCTTAGAAGTGGAATTGATCCATCTTGATTGATACTTGTGCCATGTGTGGTGAGATTTTGTTTATTCCATGTTTTGCATCTTAAGTCTAAAACTTGCCCTGCATGTTATTGAAGCAAAATAAAAAGTGTTGCTTTGTTTAGGAGATGATAATAGGCTTTCTTTGATTTGTCTGGTAAATTTTAGCCTTTTCAGATATTTTATCACTAGTTAGCCTTTTTGAGCCTGTAGCCTTTTGTTGGTAGCCGTATTTTACCCTTGATTATTTTGTTGAATCCCTAGTTTTCACACCTTGCTTCCTTGAGCATTATATCATAGACTTATTATAATTATCAATTCTAAGAAAAAAAAATGGTTGAGTGAAAAGGTAAATGATAGCTACAAAGTGTTTAAAAGCCCTCTTTGAAAGAATGTGAAATGAAAAAAAAAAAAAGTTACCTCAATGATGGCCCTGGATCTTCCAAGAACATCGTGCACCTTAACGCATGTAAAATACATAAGTTGAGGGTGACTATTAAGAAGTAACACTTTAAAAAAAAGTTTTAAAATATGATGAAACATTCTTGAGATGGTGAGAATTACTTGTGCAATAATTGTTGAAGAGAGGGCAGAAAATAAAGATAAGAAAATATTGGGTTATGAAGTCTAAAATTGCAAAGTGCAGAAGGAAGTGTAAGTTACTATTATATAGGTTTCCTACCCGTCCCCTAGCCTATATTACAACCCGTTAATGTCCTATTTTGATTCTATTCAAGCATGCTTATTTATTGGAGATGTACATAATGGCAAGCCTATTGTTCTTTGTGCATACATGTGAATTTATTTGTGAGTGTGAGAGTTGTTCTCTTGATATGAAGTCCTTAATTTATATTCAATCTTTTGAATTGAGTGTATGGACTATTTCTTTTTGTGAGGGCACTTGTTTCATGATAAATAGGTGATTTTATTAACTTTCTTTGATGAGAGTAGGTGAGCAAGCTTAAATTTGATGAGTTCAAAGTCTTTCCTTGAAGTTAGGAGGTTAGAAGTTTGTTGTTTATTTCGATGTCTCGCATAATGATTGAGAAATCTACGTGATGTTTTGAAATTGGTATATTGCCTAAATGTTTGTATTAACCAAGGTGATGACATTCTTATTTTGATTTTTTTGAGATGAGCTTTAATGTTTGCTCGAGGACGAACAAAAGTTTAAGTGAGGGGTGTTGATGTGAGGCTAAAATTATATATATTTAATCATTATTTGTCTCCTATTTAATCTTTTAGTTATCCTTTTTGAGTGTGTATTTTATGAATTGTGCTAAATAGTATATTTTATTTGTAGGATAAATTGATGGAAAGTTGGAGATGTTTGAAGCTAAAATGAATTAAAGATGGAAAGTTGAAGAAGGAAATCAAGCAGGCAGCTTAATAGAAATAAGTTAATATAATATTAATATAATTTATATGCAAATAAGGAAAGAAAAACTTACCTGTTGTTCCACGTGTCAGGCAGCAACATCAAAGAAGCTACACGCACAAAATTGGAAGCTACACGCGGAGAAAATGGAATCCAATTCCTTTTGGTTTTGGATTCCCTATTTTATGTGGACTCAATTATTTTAGTTAAGGTTTATTTATCTATAAATAGGGGATGAAAATTTATTCTTAGAGGAGCCAAGAAACAAGAAACAATATAAATTTTCTTCTAGCTTAGGAACTTTGGAAGAACTGCCGTGGAGGCAGGCGAATTGTGGTTTATTCTTTCTTCTCCTTTATTATTTATTTGTATTCGTGATTAATAAAAGATTTTTAGCTATTGTTCTTAACTTTTTATGATTAACACAAGCATATTTATTTCAATAAATTTTGATTGTGTTCTTGAGAAAATGAGTATCTAACTTTCATAACTAGGGTTGTGGGAACCATGAGCGATTAACAAAGTATGAATAGTAAATAAGAAATTCTTGAATAGTGTTTTGCATGCATTGATAATTCTTTCATTTAGAAGTCTTTTTAATGAGTGCACATGTTAGAACTAGCCTTGTTGCTACTTGCCGGACCAAGGAGGTAATCAACAAGAAAAGAATTATCAACATAGATTTAGTGTGATACTATCTAATAGGCTAGTGTCGATTGGTGCGAAGCAATAACTAAGCCAAACATCAATGATATCTAATATGAGGTAAAGGTAAGGGTTAGTAAATTATACACACGTAGCCGGACCAAGGTGCGGGGTGAAATTCTCTAGATGTCGGACCAAAGATTTAGAGATACCTGACTTATCACTTTGCATGTAATACACTAGAAAAGGATTAATATTATTAGGATTACCGCGTTATGAGCTTATGGGGAACACATTCCTAGTAACTTTTAATAATGTGAATATAAATAAATACTTAGTTCAAAGCTATCTTTTTATAGTTTTTATTTTAATTCGATTTAAATCCCCCCATTTTTATATAACGACTATCGAGTTAAATATTTTCTATTGACAATATTCTTCCATATTTTCTCAACAAGATAGGTTGTAGGGGACATGGAAGATTTGTTAATACTTTGCTATAAATCAATATGTAAGCGCAGTAGTGAATATAAATTTGAATTTGCTCTCTATTACTTAGATATTGAGTTGAGTGCAAAGATTAAATCATATGACACCGAACAATTTAGTAATAATATGTGTGAGGAAGAAAAAATACTTATAAGTCAACTTGAAGAGCTAAAAGTTGAGAGTCAATTGCTTGATCATACTGTTATTGATGTCACTGTTGAGAAGAGTGCACTAGAGTTATGTAATGAAGTAGATAATATTATTTTTAAAAACTCTAGTATGTGTAAACATGAAGTTGTAAAAAATAATACAATTCATGAGTTAGGGCGCACTGGACCTCATTCCAATGATTTTTCTACATTATGTTTAGATGATGAAAAATTAATCGAGCCATCTGAGCCTATAGAAGAGTGTATGGAGGAGGAACAATGTGTCTCTATTTTTGAATTTATTGTTCCAACATTGGAGAATTACATTCCTCACTTAGGATCCAAGAAGTGCATAATGCGATATATATTGCTTGGGACCTTTATTTTTATACCACCACCCATTGAGCGTAATAAAAAAATTGATGTGAAATTAGGGGTGCAATTCATATCTTTAAACTGGAAGGAAAAATAGTAAAATTAATGGTGTCGTACCGCGACGTTAAATTAAGTGCTTATTGGGAGGCAACCCAATTAGTAGTGTAACTTCTTATTTTATTTTATTAGTATCACTTTTTTTTTCCTTGTTTTTGCGGATTAGTGAAAGTCTGAGTACCACAAAAAAATAAAATAAAGGAAAGGGGCATGTTTTGAGCTTAAGTGTGTGGTGACGACCCTTGATGCAAGGAGAAAAAAAAAACATGATGTTAGCTAGGCCATAGATGGCCCAAGTGAGTATTTCTCACCCTTCTTCTTCTTCTTTTTTCTATTAATTGTTTTGGGGACAAAGCATGATTTTAAGTGTGGGGTGGAGGAATGAATTCCTAGTTTTTACTGTTTTATTGAGTCTTTTGTTTTTTTTAGGATGGGTTTCTTGGCTTTTATTTTCGGTACTTTTCCTGAGGATAGTCCCTTTGAACCGAGTGTTTTTTATTTTTTATTTTATTTTTAGAATAAATTTATTTTTATTTTATTTTTTATTTTTTTGAGAGAAAATAAAAGACTCTTTTGAGTTATGTGATACTTACTATTTGGGTCTAATTTTTGAGTGGTACTTTCTTGCGAATGCTTGATAAAAAAATGCAGACATTTTGACATCTAAGTTCATGGTTGTGACTTTGTATATAACCTATTTTATTTTGTAGTTTGTTATGATCTTGTCTCTCTTAGAAGTGGAATTGATCCATCTTGATTGATACTTGTGCCATATGTGGTGAGATTTTGTTTATTCCATGTTTTGCATCTTAAATCTAGAACTTGCCCTGCATGTTATTGAAGCGAAATAAAAAGTGTTGATTTGTTTAGGATATGATAATAGGCTTTCTTTGATTTGTTTGGTAAATTTTAGCCTCTTCAGATATTTTATCACTTGTTAGCCCTTTTGACCTTGTAGCCTTTTGTTGGTAGCCATATTTTACCCTTGACTATTTTGTTGAATCCCTAGTTTTTACACCTTACTTCCTTGAGCATTATACCATAGACTCAGTCTAATTATCAATTCTGAGAAAAAAGAATGGTTTAGTGAAAAGGTAAATGATAGCTACAAAGTGTTTAAAAGCCCTTTTTGAAAGAATGTGACATGAAAAAAAAAAAGTTACCTTGATGATGATCCTGGTCATTCCAAGGACATCGTTCAACTTAACGCATGTAAAATACGTAAGTTGAGGGTGACTATTATGAAGGAACACTTTAAAAAAATAAATGATGAAACATTCTTGAGATGGTGAGAATTACTTGTGAAATAATTGTTGAAGAGAGGGCAGAAAATAAAGAGAAGAAAATAATGGGTTATGAATTCTAAAATTGCAAAGTGCTTAAGAAAGTGTAAGTTACTAGTATATAGTTTTCCTACCCATCCCCTAGCATACATTACAACCTGTTAAAGTCCTATTTTGATTCTATTCAAACATGCTTAATTAGTGGAGATGTACATAATGGAAAGCCTATGGTTCTTTGTGCATACATGCGAAATTATTTGTGACTGTGAGAGTTGTTCTCTTGATATGAAGTCCTTAATTTATATTCAATCTTTTGAAATTGAGTGTATGGACTATTTCTTTTTGTGAGAGCATTTGTTTCATGATAGATAGGTGATTTTATTAACTTTCTTTGATGAGAGTAGGTGAGCAAGCTTAAATTTCATGATTTCAAAGTCCTTCCTTGAGGTTAGGAGGTTAGAAGTTTGTTGTGTATTTCGATGTCTCGCATAATGATTGAGAAATCTACGTGATGTTTTGAAATTGGTATATAGCCTAATTGTTTGTATTAAACAACGTGATGACATTCCTATTTTGATTTTTATGAGATGAGCTTTAATTTTTTCTCGAGGACGAACAAATGTTTAAGTGTGGGGTGTTGATGTGAGGCTAAAATTATATATATTTAATCATTATTTTCCACATATTTAATTTTTTAATTATCCTTTTTGAGTGTGTATTTTATGAATTGTGCTAAATAGTATATTTTATTTGTAGGATTAAATTGATGCAAAATTGGAGATGTTTGAAGCTAAAACGAATTAAAGATGGAAAGTTGAAGAAGGAAATCAAGCAGCCAGCTTAATAGAAATAAGTTAATGTAATATTAATATAATTTATATGCAAATAAGGAAAGAAAAACTTACCTGCTGGTCCACGTGTCAGGAAGCAACATTAAAGAAGTTACACGCACAAAATTGGAAGGTACACGCGGAGAAAA
>JAJOOS010004110.1:0-54591 GCA_029582725.1 Solanum chiquidenum | reverse complement strand
CCTTAGTCCCTATTTCCCGTTAATTAATGTTGAATGTACTTCCGCGACCGATGAAGTGTGATGACAAGTTTGAGAGGTTTGTTTGGGGTTCCTTCGGGTTCCTCATTCGCCATGTCACGTCTAGGCCCTAGGCTTGGGTCGTGACAGTTAGCCTCCATGGTTCAACCCTTGGTCAGAATTCCTTGAACACTCCAACTACGGCATCACCTACGGCCCGTCATGTAAATGACGGCTTGTGATGAGCTCATTTGTTGCCAAAATCCTGTTGGTTTAGCTATATTCAACTCTAACTGCTTCAAAACGATATCTTGCAAAATTATACCAAAGCACCATCATATCTAGTAACGAAAATTCCTAAGACGTGTGGAAACTTCAAGTATAATGTATCAACAATACCAAAAATTCATGGTACATCAAACTTCAATAGACTCTCCCAAAAGAGGACTGCTAATGTGAACTGAGTAATACTCAATGGTATTCTTCCAATCATTCAATAGGTGAACCCATTACTAAACCCAATTAGTATCAAATTTTGTTTAGATAAAGTTTGTTTAGGGAAGTGACACTTAGGGATCAACACGATTGTCTCTGTTTAGGAGGTGGAGTCAACGTCTTTGTGTTCCAAAAGTAATCAGACATCATCATTTATTGAATGAAATTTTTTGGGAAGATTAAATGATATTTTGTGATACATGTCAAAAAATAAAGGATCAAAAGTTAAAAGATAATATTGTAGTATAAAAATAATCGTCCAACAGAAAATGGACTTGATTGACAATCATGAAAGAATTTCGACCATAATCACCATTGGAAGGTCCATAATCCTTTTGACATGAGCGGTTATAATTCCTTCAAAAACTCTCTTTAAAAGCTCAGAGTTATTGGAATCCATGGATGTCACTCAATTTGAACAAAAATTGAGCTAGTTTTGAGGGTTTAAGTCTTATGGATTGGCTGGGATTTTCATATATATTGTGCTCCAAGATTTTTGAAATTTATTTTGAGATAAATTATTATATATGCTACTTTGAGTTCCACAAGTAACCAAACAGAGTTATTTATTGAAAATGTTTTTTGACGTCTAACTATCCCATAGCTAACATTAGATTGTTTTTCCTAGTATTATTTCTTGCACCTACTTAGGCTTTAGTAATTAATGAATTTCTAACTACACATTATATAGACGTTGAAGTGAAACTTTATATATAAAGTATTACTTTGGAGACTTGAGGAATATAGAATTCTTTTATATTTCTTGAGATTCCATTGTTTCTATTCCCAGTTTATAACTAGCAGTTTTTGTTCTCATATAAAAAAAGGTAATTGTATGTTCTAAAACTTCTTGATATATGTTATTGTCCATTAATGTGTTTAGTATTGAAATCATTCAAGTATTCATTACCTGAAGATTAATATGGAACTATTTCAGGTAACAAATGATTTCCCTAATGGAGAACAAAAAGAGCAAGAGGCATTCAATACAATTTTCAATGCCGGAAGAGATCATATATGATATATATTCTAAGCTCCTAGTTGATTATTTAATGTGTGTTAATTGTATTTCTATATTATACAATTCTCTTATTTCAGATCCATGTTTTGTAGATATGCCTCATAGACGCTCTAAATCGCATACGATGAGACTAATTCCTCTCACATTCAGGTGCTGGAAAATTATCTTACACCATAGATTAAAAGGTGGAAACTGAAAAAGTCAATTTTTGTTGTTATCAAGATGAGTGAATTAACTAGGGTATACGTGTTTCCCACAAACTCATAGCGCAGTAATCCTAGTAATAGCAATCCTTTCCTAGTGTACTACATGCAAAGTGATAAGCTAGGTATCTCTAAATTCTTGGTCCGGCATCTAGAGAATTTCACCCCACACCTTGATCCGGCTACATGTATATAATTTACTAACCCTTACCTTTACCTCATATTAGACATCACATCGATGTCTGGCTTAGTTATTACTTCGCACCAATCGACACTAGATTGTTAGATAGTATCACACTAAATCTATGTTGATCATTTTTTTCTTGTTGATTACCTCCTTGGTCCAGCAAGTAGCAACAAAAAGAGTTCTAACGTTGGCCACCATTAAAAAGACTTTTAAACGAAAGAATTATCAATGCATGCAAAACACTATTCAAAAATTGCTTATTTACTATTCATACTTTGTTAATCGCTCATGATTACCATAACTCTAGTTGTGGATTTTACCTACCCATAATCATATAAACACAACTCATTGTTTTAGATGAAAAAATTATGAACTTACGTAATTGAGAATAACAAACCCGGAATTTTCACCTTGAATTTCCGAATAAAGATCACCAAAACGTGCTTAGAAAATTAAGAATTGCTAAAGTTGCAAGTTAATCTGCAAAGCCAAAAACTAGAATAAAAATAATAAAGTCTAACCCCCAAAAACAGGGTTTACATACCCTACTTATAGAAAACAAATCCTAAAATAAAATTGAAACAAAATAAGGAAATAAAACTGCAGGACGCGTCTCCATTCCACGAGGCTGACCTACGGTCCGTAAGTCGAGTGACGGTTCGTAGATCTCTTTCGTGGCTCCATACTTAGCCGATTTGAAATCTTCACAAATCCACCTCTCTCAGTCAGCTTCCACGAACCAGCAGCACGGTCCGTAAGTGAGACAACGAACCGTTAGTCACCTCCGTCGCTCCATACTTAGATTATTTCAACTCAGGTACTGGAACCACTCCTCTGATCACTTCTACAGAGCTGCAAGATGGACCGTAAATCATTCGACAGTCCATCAGTCCTCACCGTGGTTCCACACTTGGTTAGATTTCCTTGAGCTTCAATCTTGTCATGTCTGGTCGTCCCACAACCCTCATCAATGGGGCGTCACTCATCCTACGGTTCATAGGTTCCTCCGTAGGTGACTCTTTTTAGCACTTGCCTCAGCTACATCTTCATATTTTCACGCCTGAGTTTATTTCCTGAAATTACAACAAAAAACACATAAAACTAACACAAAAATGCCTTAGACATTCACAAATCCTAAGTGAAACGTATCAATAGTACCGTAAACTCACGGTACATCAACACCCTCAACTTAAAATCGTTATTTGTCCTCAATCAACACATTTTGACTCTAAACGACACTTGTACATAAGCACACAATTTCAGCCCAAGTAATCACATAGCTCTTCATCCCGACTCTTAATTTGAGTGCGACTTTGTTCTCTTAGACTCAAACAAGCTAATTTGTGCGGATCCAAACATGACAATAACTGACCAAGCAACACAAACCTCCACAGTTTTACTATCACCAATGTACCAATTTTCCGACAATATAAATAGTGCCCTTACTTCAAACGAACTCCTTCCTCACACACTGAATGTTATTCTTGGTACATGTAGTTATTCAACACTCACACTCAGAAATAATTTCAAGTACAGTTGGTTCTCAATGCCATAGGCTTACCCTTATTTCATTACTTAGACTCTCCAAACTAGACTCTAGGATCACTATATGGGTTTCTTGGCTTGTAACGTAGGCTTAGGGTCAGGTGTGGTACATTTGGGTACTTTTAGTGACTTTCTGCCCTCCTTGACATTACTTTATGCTTTCGACCTCTTTTTTCCCTATCTTTCGACATCCTACATTTTTCCTCTTTTCCTTGATTATTTTCAACCACGGATGCGACTTTCACTTTGTAGCTCTTGTACTTTTCAATTACATCTTTTTCCTGCGTTTTATTCTTCTTGCTTTATTTTCACCAAAGTCGCATCCTATTTCTAGTTTTCTTATCTTTTCAACACCAAACTCTTTTCATACCCATTTTTCTTTTGGTTTCCTCTTTCATATCCACCCTCGACTTGCGTATTTTCCATGAATTGAGGTGCACAATACCCGATGTCGAATCACGGCCAAGAACGAGGTCACGTTTGCAGTAGCCACCCTCAGCTTAGGCTTTTGGCCTAAGTTGAGGTACACATGTCCAAGGAGGGACCAGGGCCAAACATTATATTTTGGGAAGGTGAGTTAGGGAGTTAGAAATAAATGGTCTATTTTAGGCTCAAAGTATTTGGATCGAAGGGAATATTTTTTTCATTTGGTCGGACTCTTTTTAGGCAATTTAGTGGACTATTTAGAATAAGGGCCTATGATCACTTCCTAGCATCTAGAGTAGATTATCTTAGCAGGACCAACCGGGCAAGTTCTAGATTGGCACATAACTGTTTGAACAATCAATCATTCTCTCACTCACTTGACACATAGTTACATTATCAGATTGTCGGATTACCCATTTTAAGTTAAGCGTAGGTCATGCAGTTGGTTCATTCTTATGTCATCTTCAAAGCCAGCACATTCAACTTATTCTAGCCTTCTGAGTTTTAGCACACAATTCATTTTTTTGTGGGTATCATTTTTTTTTCAAAACGAAGATTATGCCATCATGCTTCAAGATTATTTTGCTTGTACACATACGATTACTAACACAGGTCGGTTCAACAGAAAATAAACAGTCTCTTGGGGAAAAAGAACACAGGCAAGAAAACCCCAAGAGAGGATTATGAGTTGGGTTACTCAGACTTCACCCTATCACTCACAATCCATTTACCCCACCCCCAACAAAATAAGTGCAATTGTCCCAATGCACAAAAACAGTAAAATCAAAAATGGATTTGGGTGAAGCAAACCTGTGGCGTATAGCACCGACGTCTCATTAACTTGCGAGTAGGTCCGGTTTCCCGGCCTCCGCAACAACAGTAGTAGGGTCACCCTCAGTAGTGCCCGCATCTTCAGTCACATCACCCTCAGTAGTGCTATCCGTCAGTCTCACCACACCCTCAGTAGTGGGCAAACAACTCAACGCTCCAACTATAATCTCATGGGTTCTCTGCTCCCGTAACCGCTCATCTACGATGGAAGCTTTTATGGCCGCTCTTTCTAACTTGTGTTGCTTCCTACTGGCCTTTTATGCCTTCGTGCACTCGGGGTGTCGACTAGATCGGTGCCTCTTCCCACGGGCACGTGTTGGCTGCTCCTCCACCTCATCTCTGATAAACAGTGCACCCAGAACTGTATCATCGCCAAGTGCAGAGGGTGAAGCCTGAGGCTCAACAATGAGTGTAGAAAAAATGGCATCCACATCGGTCTGGAGGTCAGCTATATCTATACGAAGGGCACTCATATCAGCGGTGGGGGCAGGCCTCTCCACCACTCTCACCTCGAAGGCATCTAAGCGTGCGTTAACAGCTTGGACCTTCTGGTCCACCATCGCCGCCATCAACTTTTTTGCTTGCTCATTAGACTCAGCATTCAATTTCCTCATCCATGGCTTCAGGTGATGTAGCAGGGTGGCCATCTGACCCTCCAACTTCTGGAATCGAGCCAATGGTATCATAGTCATTCTGGAGAGTGGGGTGGCTCGAGATGAGCTTGGGGCCTGGCTGGCCGTCTGAGAAGAGGAAGTTGGGTGCTCATCAGTCGAAGATGTAGTGAGGGACCTATCTCCCTGCATCTTCCCCATAGTGTATATTAGATCCTCGCCCATAGGTACATTGACTCGGGGCCCTCTGTGTGGTGCTGCCACATTCGCATCATCTTGAATCAACCTAATGTCAAGGGTCCTAGTCGCATGCACCAATTTATCACAGTGCCAAATAGGCACTCCTGTATCCCTGCAAAGCTGAAAGATCATACAGGGGAAATGGTAGCTGGTGGTGGTTTTGAAAGCCCTCTGATGCAATTCTCCCAGTAGTAGGCGGGGGAAATTTATATCCAATCTGGCAACCAGTGCAACCACCATGACCACTCTATCCCATGTGACTATATTATCGGCCATTGTTGGTGACAATCTATTTTGGACCAATAGCCAAAAGAACTAGGCTGCCAAAGTGAGGGTGGGCCTTCTGAATACCCAACCGGGGAGCATCAACCCATTCTGCTCTCTCCCCATCCAAAGCCATATGCCGATCTAGCCATGATATAACCGCTTCCTTTTTATTAGCATTTCGGCCAAAGGCTCCTGTCCACACAATTTCCCACCGATAGTAAAATTCAGCGGTGGAGTCCGCCCATGTGTGGTGAAGGTTAGGGCCATAAAGGAACCAACTGATAGTGGTGTGGGATAAGTCCACCGAGACACCTCAGACCATGGTGGATGTGAGGGGGTCTAGTGCTGTGGGCTTGGCTTTCTTGTGAATTCGCCCTCGGAGAGTGGCATCATAGGAAGCGTAAAACTCCTGCACAATCTCCTCACTATAAGTACCCGGATCACGAGCCATCCACTCACACTTGTGTCTTTGGAAAAGCTGGTGGATATCTGGCATAGTGTGGAGGCTCCCGGTGAGAACTCTTGGCAATCTTCATCTTGGCGTCACGGTAAATCTTCCACTGCCCCTCGACGCACCACCTATTCGGCTCTTTGTATACATGATCCGGTTGGTCATTTTGAGGAATATGAATCCCGTCAGATCTAGATGCCACATCAGACGAGGCAGCCGCTTCATGTGCACTTGAACCGATGGCGGACCCAGACCCAAATCCGGCAACAAAGTTGGACTCAGAACCGGACCAGACCTAGTTGGTGACTCGATCAGTGTATCCTCCTCATCAGACTAGGAGGCAGTGACTACATCGGGGAGCACCTTCTTGGACTGGTTCCGAGCAGTTTGAGCAGGTGTGGGTGAGTAATTCGAGTCTCATTCCCTGTCGGTATCCTCATTGATAAGTTGTAAAGACGGGGCCATGGACTTTGACCGGCCCCTGTTGATGACGACTTTCTTGTTTGGTATCATGGTACCTGCGGAGGAGATGTTAGTACCCAACACAAGCACTAAACATGGTGGAAAGAATTTAAGAACCATAACCAAATGAAATCAAGAAGAAAAAAAAAATACAGTAAGCTACAGTGGCAACCGACAGAGGGAACCTACGGTCCGTGGACCTACTCCATAAGTCAGTAGTAACCAGTGCATATTCACATATGGAAACAATGGAGATGTATAATGGTTAGTGGGTCATTCCACGGACCGTAGTGCACCTCCGTCGTCTCACACTTGGGAAATTTCCCAAGTGCCCCTGCCACGGACCTGATCAACGGTCCGTGGACGGGGTCTCGTGGGTGGGTCTGGGCCAATTTTATGCATCAGTGGTTATCATTTAGACATTCAAGAGGATCAACAACAACACTAAGCAAGTCTAATCATGCATTTGAACATTCCACATGCTAGTTCATCATTCTCGGGGGTACAATAATTCAATTAGGTACGCCATTCATAGAAGTTATGGAACCTTAAGTCGGAACTTACATTTAGACTCGTAGTTCTACTGGTTTTAAGGTATAATTACCTTCAATCATTGACCATCATCCCAAGGGCATCTAAATTTCATATTTAAGATGCATTTAGGGATGATTAGCTACCCAAGGTCAAGACCCACTCCCGACCTACCCTATTCAAGCTATGAATCATAATTCAAAGTGAGGGGACAATCAGTTACCTTACAAGAAATGAGGAGTGGTGTGATTGCATGCCGAGACTTAGACTACGACTGATTTGACCCAACATTGTATCGTACCCGGACACCGAACTCTCTTAATGATGGGAAGTTTTGGGGAAAATGGGAAGGGTGTGAGTATGTGGATTGTGGGGGTGAATTTCTTTGGGATATCTGATGGAGGGTGGTGTGAGGGAGTGAATTTTTCGACTATGGGGTGTGGGGGTTCGGATGAGGGTTTTGGAAAGAGTGGGAAATGTTTTAAACTTTAGGGTTTTTAAATAGAGGGAGTCCGGGTCGGGTCGGGCAAACTAGGATTTCGACCTACGAGACCCCGCTTACGGCCCGTAGGTCGGGACGGTATATCACCTCAACACTTAGAAAAATTTAGGGACTTACCTGGGGTCTACGGACGCCATTCACAGTCCGTGGAGTGAACAACGGACCGTTGAAGGGGTCCGTAAACTGCTGATTTTTCTGCAAATTCTACTTTTCACCCCTACATATGTAGCAACCATTAGCCCTTTCTTTTTACATTTACTGGACACTTTTTAGACACGGACCCTATTCTATGTCTAGCCAACACTAAAACAACTGTCTAAATGAGTATAGAGAAGCAACTACTAAACGGAAAAAAAATAATATTGTTGGCTAGATTTTACATCTTGGGTTGCCTCCCAAGAAACGCTTAATTTAATGTCGCGGCACGACGCAGGCCTCTTGATTACTCAGATTTCATCAAGATGATAGGCCTCAACAACTTCTTGCACACTTTCTGCGTTTCCAGATAGATGTTGATCCTTTGCCCGTTAACCATGAGCGTTGTTCCTTCACTGTTCTCAAGCTCAACCGCTCCATGGGGGAGCACTTTTGTGAGCAAAAATGGCCCGGTCCATTTGTATTTGAGTTTGCCCAGAAACAAGCGCAACCTAGAGTTGAATAGAAGCACAAGATCACCCACAACAAATTCTCGCTTTTAAAAACCTTTGATCATGATACCTCTTCATCTTCTCATTGTACAAGGCTGAACTTTCATAAGCTTTTAGGCAAAACTCATCAAGCATATTCAAGTGATTCATTCTTTGATTAGATGCGGTGCCCCAATTCAAATTTAGCTTCTTCATCGCCCACAAAGCCTTATGCTCTAGCTCTACCGGTAAATGGAAAGACTTCCCATATACAAGTTGGTAAGGAGACATACCTATGGGGGTCTTGTATGCAGTGCGATAGGCCCATAGAGCATCATCAATCTTCCTTGACCAATCCATTCTATTAGCATTCACAATCTTCGCCAAAATCTATTTGATCTCTCTGTTGGACACTTTAACTTGCCCGCTAGTTTGTGGATGGTAAGGAGTGGCTACATTATGGCGGACACCATACTTCTCAAGTAGCGCCTTGAACAACTTATTACAAAAGTGGGAACCTCCATCACTGATAATCGCCCTCGGGGTACCAAATCTGGAGAAGATATTATTTTTCAAAAATGCGGTGACACTTTTACCTTCATTATTGGGGAGCGCAACTGCTTCCACCCACTTCGATACATAATCAACCGCAACAAGAATATACTTCATCCCATGTGAACTAACAAATGGACCCATAAAATCAATACCCCATACATCAAACAACTCTATTACCAATATAGGATTCATAAAAAGCTCTTGCCTCTTTGAAATCCCTCTTTATCTGTGGCAATGATCACAAGACTTGGTGAAATCATGATCATCTTGGTGGATAGTAGGCAAGTAGTACCCACATTGCAAAATCTTGCGCAGTTCGAATACCACTATGATTCCCACCAACAGGCGATGAATGACATGCTTCAAGTACACTCAACATCTCAACCTCAGGCAAACAATGACGAATAATCTCCTCATCACAACTACGATACAAGTAAGGCTCATCCGAAAAGAATTTCTTCACATCATGCATAAACTTTTTCCTTTGGTAAAAAGACAAATCTGGGGGTACCAAATCGCTTGCCAAATAATTAGCAAAGTCTGCGAAACTTGATTTTTGGTCCCCTTTCTATCTTTTACCACAAAATCAAACTCTTGCAGCAACAATACCCATCTAATCAACCTCGGTTTTGCATCCTTCTTTTCCATCAAGTACCTTAATGCAGAATGGTTAGTATGCACTATGGCCATAGTACCAAGCAAGTAGGATAGAAATTTTTCGAATGCGAAAACCACCGCAAGAAGTTCTTGTTCAGTCACTGTATAATTCTTATAGGCCACATTTAGAGCTTTGCTAGCATAGTAAATAGGGTGAAGAATTTTCTCTCTCCTTTGTCCTAATACTAAACTAAGCGCCACTCCACTCGCATCGCACATTACCTCAAACGGTTGTCCCCAATCTGGTGAAATAATGATAGGTGCAGTGATCAACGTCTCCTTCAACTCTCCAAATGCTCTCAGACAAGCATCATCAAAATCAAACTTATACTCCTTTTTGAGCAGTTTGCACAATGGATGTGCAATTTTAGAGAAGTCCTTGATGAACCTCCTATAGAAACCTGCATGCCTAAGAAAACTTCAAACACCTTTTACAGAGATAGGTGGTGGAAGGTTTTCTATTACCTCTACTTTTGCTCTATCAACCTTAATGCCCTTATCAGAAATCCGATGACCCAGAACTATCCCTTCTTTCACCATAAAGTGGCACTTCTCCCAATTTAGCACAAGATTGCAGTTTTCACGCTTTTAAGCACCTCAACTAGATGATCCAGACATCGATCAAAAGAATCACCTACCATAGATAAATCATCCATGAACACTTCAAAAGTGTCGTCCACCATATCAGAAAATATCGACATCATACAGCGCTGGAAGGTCGCTGGAGCATTGAACAACCCAAATGACATTCGTTCGAAAGCAAAAGTCCCATAATGGCAAGTGAAGGTGGTCTTATCTTGGTCTTCCGGAGCTATAGAAATTTGGTTGTTGCCCGAATACCCATCAAAAAAACAATACCAACCCTTTCGTGCAAGTATATCCAACATCTGGTCCATGAATGACATAGGAAAATAGTTTTTCTCTGTTAACGCATTCAACTTCCGGTAATCCATGCAGACTATCCATCAGGTCACGGGCCGCATTGGAACAAGCTCATTTCTCTCATTTGGAACCACGGTTATACCACCCTTCTTAGGCACACACTGCACAAAACACACCCAACTACTATTTGCAATGGGATAAATAACTTCGGCATCCAACCACTTGATGATCTCCTTTTTAACTACCTCTTGCATAGGTGGATTTAATCTTCTCCGGTGCTCGATACTAGGCTTGTAATTTGGCATGAGTTGGATTTTGTGAGAACAAATACCGGGAGGAATCCCAATAATATCCGCAATAGTCCACCCAGTAGCTCGCTTGAACCTTTTTAACACATTCACTATTCACTCTACTTGTCTCGCATTTAAATCAGCCGCAATGATGACCGGCAAAGTATTATCTCTACCCAAGAATACATACCTCAAATGCGGTGGTAGAGCCTTAAGCTCCAATTTCGGTGCCTCTACAATAAATGGTCTCGCGGGTGGGGACTCGCAATTCTTCATGTCTAACTCATACTTCTTTGGTTTTGACCGATATTCACACCTATCGAGTGCATCTACCAACTCATCGTACTCTTCAATACCATCG
Organism: Solanum chiquidenum; assembly: GCA_029582725.1. NCBI lineage: Eukaryota > Viridiplantae > Streptophyta > Magnoliopsida > Solanales > Solanaceae > Solanum > Solanum chiquidenum. The sequence goes on along the minus strand of JAJOOS010004110.1, from coordinate 43,451 downwards.
CTATCGAAATTCATCATAATTGCTGCTAGTCCGTGAACACCTAATTGCTCTTCCATTTGCACTTATGTTCCACTCTCAACTCTGTAATTTATAGCAGATACCCTTTGGAGCTCACCACTCTGCTTCATGGACCTACAAATATTCAAAGTTGCTTCTTCATTGTTTAGTCTGAAATTTATCTACCCCTTTTCCATATCAACCAACGCACCCCCTGTGGCAAGGAATGGTCTCTCAAGGATGATGGGAACCTCAAAATCAACCTCACAGTCAAGAATCACAAAATCCGCTGAAAAGTTGAACGACTCCACTTTTACTAGCACATCATGGAGTATACCAATATGCCTTTTCACGGTTCGATCGGCCATAAGTAACCGCATCGTAGTAGGCTTTTGATCCCCTAGACCCAACTTCTGATAAATAAACAATGGCATGAGGTTTATGCTAACACCAAGATCACACAATGCCTTAGCAAAGTGTAACAACCCTATCGTGCATGGAATCGTGAAAGCACTAGGATCTTCCTTTTTCTGCCCAAGAGACCTTGTAGAAATAGCGCTACAATGCTTCAATCTATCATCATCTTCAAAACTCACATACCTTTTCTTTGTTACCATATCTTTCATAAACTTTGCATACCCAGGCATTTTCTCCAAAGCTTCTATCAATGGCATGTTGATGGAAAGTTGCTTCAACATAGTAAAAAACCTGCGATATTTACCATCTTCAGTCTTCTTAACTAACCTCTGTGGAAAAGGTGGTGGAGGTCTAGGTATGGGGACCACTTTCTGAGATATCTCCGTTTCTTTCTCTGTCGCATTCTCAGATTCTTCTCTAACATCTACTACGTCATCTTCTTTTCGAATCTCAACATCTACCACAGACGACATAGGTGGATCAATGGTTTGCTTACCCCCTCGAATAGTAACTGTCATACAATGACCATCATTCTTTGGATTCTGGATGGTGTTGCTAGGAAGAGTGTCAGGTTGACGTGGGTTCACTGTAGTAGACAATTGAGTCATCTACTACTCCAGATGCTTTATTGACACTGCATGGGCATCAACCTTTTGACCAATACCAGACAAGTCATTTCTCATCTCCTTCACATTCTCATCAGTTGCATCAAACCTTCTCATCATCTTCTGCATCATATCTTCAATACGCGCCATATGGCCTCCCGCTTCCCTAGTGCCAAAATCTCAATTTTGAGGGGGAACATAAGGTCCAACCCGATCATTTTTGTTTCCATAGTTGTTTCGGTTATAGTTGGTGTCACGATTGAAGTTCCCATCCCGGACATATTGACCCTCTCGATTGTAATTTCCATAGTTTCGACCTTGGTTTCCTTGACCTTGGCGCCAATTGTCCGTATGTGATCCTTGGGCGTTTGGTCGAAAACCCCCCGTCTGATAATTCACCGCATAAGCATCTGCTTCATAGTAACACTCATCAACTGGTGGTGGAGTTCTAGTCAAGTAGTTCAAAACATTTACCTTTTCCGGACCTCTGCTGACATGCTTCAATACCAACCCCAACTCGGTTCTCATCTGAGCCATCTCTTCACAAATCTCTTCCGCAGACTGGTTGTTTGTAGCATGAACGGAAAATGTGTTTCTCCCAGTATGTGACCTTGTAGTGCTCCATGCTTTATTGTTGCGAGAGATCTTCTCCAGTTTTTCTGCAATATATACGTATGTGCACTCACCATATGAACCTCCAGCAATAGTATCAAGCACTGCTTTATTATTATCATCCTGACCTCGATAGAAATATTCCTTCAGCGACTTATCATCAATACGGTGATTCAAACCACCTCTTACGAATGCAGTGAATCTGTCCCATGAGCTACTCACAGACTCTCCAGGTAATACCACAAAATAGTTGACCTTATCTTTGTGATTGAGTTTCTTGGACACTGGATAATATTTTGCTAAGAACACATCCTTCAGTTGGTTCCATGTATAGATTGAGTTATAAGAAGCTCAATGAACCATACAGCAGCATCGCCTGTCAGTGATAGAGGGAACACTCGCAATTTGATGACATCCATATCCAAGTCTGGTCGACCTACACAGCTCTTGCAAACCACCCTTAGCTTGTCTATGTGAGCATGTGGGTCCTCCGATGGAAACCCCAATAACAAGCCCCTTGCTGTAAGCATCTGCATCAATCTACTGGTCACTACAAATGTGTGCCCCGGAGGTAAAGGGGGTAGGAAAAGAGGTTCATTTGAGTCAGCAATATTGACGTTACCCCTATAGTTGTCATGCAGTCGTGCGCCTGGTGGACCCTGCACCCTCATTGCATCTCCCAATTGATTTTCAGCTGGAACCTGGTTGTCCCCACCAACTACCCTCAAAAGTTGCAACTCAACATCATCACCTAGATTACCTCCGATAGTATTAACTTGAACTCCTTGATTGTTCATTCTTCGCAAAGTTCGGTTCAACTCTGGATCGTAAGGAGTAAGTGGTTCACCCTGGCTTCGTGTACTTGGCATACACTAGAGTCAGAACCTGAGAGAGACAAAAACAAAAACAAAAAGTAAAATAAGGAAATATTTGACTAAAGTTCAATAATGTAGTTAGAATTAATCTAAAAGCCAAATTTCTTGGCAGCGACGCCAAAATTTGATACGCTCAAATTACACCTCTTTTCTGAAACATAAGTGATCGTTATCAAGTAAAGAACCCAACTTGTAGGTTGGGGTCGATCCCATGAGGAAAATGGTTTAGACTTAACTTTAATCGACAATTATATTCGTTTAGTCAAATTACTTCCACAAACAAGTAATTAAAGGGGGGGATTTGTGAAACAAATTGTAGGAATTTAGTAATTAATCAGTAAACAAAAGTCAATTTTTGTTGTTATCAAGATGAGAGAATTAACTAAGGTATACGTGTTCCCCAAAAACTCATAACGCAGTTATCCTAGTAATAACAATCCTTTCCTAGTGTACTACATGCAAAGTGATAAGCTAGGTATCTCTAAATCCTTGTCCGGCATCTAGAGAATTTAATCCCGCACCTTGGTCCGGCTACGAGTGTATAATTTACTAACCCTTACCTTTACCTCATATTAGACATCACATTGATGTTTGGCTTAGTTATTACTTCTCACCAATCGACACTAGACTATTAGATAGTATCACGTATAATCTATGTTGATAATTCTTTTCTTGTTGATTACCTTCTTGGTCCGGAAAGTAGCAACAAAACGAGTTCTAATGTTGGCCACCGTTAAAAAGACTTTTAAATGAAATAATTATCAATGCATGCAAAACACTATTCAAGAATTGCTTATTTACTATTCATACTTTGTTAATCGCTCATGGTTCCCACAACCCTAGTTGTGGAGTATAGTTACCCATAATCATATGAACACAACTCATTGGTTTAGATGAAAAATTATGAACTTAAGTAATTGCGAATAACTAACTTGGAATTTTCACCTTGAATTTCCAAATAAAGATCACCAAACGTGCTTAAAAAATTAAGAATTGCTAAAGTTTCAAGTTAATCTCCAAAGCCAAATACTAGAATAAAAATAATGAAGTGTAACCCCTCAAAAACGAGGTTTACATACCCTATTTATAGAAAACAAATCCTAAAATAAAAGGGAAACAAAATAAGGAAATAAAACTGTAGGACGCGTCTCCATTCCACGAGATTGACGTACGGTCCGTAGATCTCTTCCGTGGCTCCATACTTAGCCGATTTGAAATCTTCACAAATCCACCTCTCTCAGTTAGCTTTCAAGAACCAACAGCACGGTCCGTTAGTGAGACGACAGACAGTTAGTCACCTCCGTCGCTCCATACTTAGATTATTTCAACTCAGGTACTGGAACCACTCCTCTTATCACTTCTACAGAACTGCAGGACGGATCATAAGTCATTTGACGGTCCGTCAATCCCCACCGTGGTTCCACAGTTGGTCAGATTGCCATGAGCTTTAATTTTTCCATGCCTGATCGTCCCACGATCCTCATCTACGGGGTGTCACTCATCCTACGGTCCGTAGGTGACTCTTTTCAGGACTTGCCTCAGCTACATCTTCATCTTTTCATGCCTGAGTTTATTTCCTGAAATTACAACAAAAAAACACATAAAACTAACACAAAAATGCCTTAGACATTCACAAATCCTAAGTGAAATGTATCAATAGTACCGTAAACTCACGGTACATCACAGATCTAAAGGTCGGATCCTTCGTGATATAATTTTTAAGATTCAAGGATATGAATCCATGAATAAATAAGGGTGTGTGGATTTGCCCACAAATAATTAGAATATCTAAAAAAAAAGTTATGAAACTTAAATTATGAGATATTATGTGGAGAACTTGAGGAGAATCCTTCATGGAGATGAAAGGAAAAAGAGTAACCTAGAAATTATATATAAAAGATATTCCTTTCCTTCAATTCACCTTAGCTTTTGTATTGATTACAGAAATAATTAAAATTATCTAGAGTTTTCCCATAAATTTTGGTCAAAATATGCAAAATCATTTGATCGAATCAGACACGAATTCCACACCCTCACGCACACCCACATCGTATTGACATAGGTGCAACATAAAAAGTGAAGAGTCGGAGCAACTTAACTTTGCTCTAGCTTGAAAACTTATTTGTGGGGTTGCTTTGGTAGCAGTACGCCTGATGGTGAGAGTGTTTTCATAGCTTACAAGCAAAATTGGATTACTTTTTTTTATTTTCAGAAGAAAAGTTTGAGTGAAATTAAAACACCAGAGCTTGCAGAAAATATTGAGATCATTCGTATCTTGAGACTGTTTCTATTTTTACAGATAGCACAATGTTGTGTTCCTTAGTTTTTTCTATTCGGAAAAGTGTAGAATGAAATTATATAAAAGAACAGAAATTTGGAGACTTAACATTGCAAATAACCTAGAAACCTTCAAGGTATTCTGCTTATACAGGCAAATTAGTTGTACTAACGGACCTCAAAAGCATCCATAAAACAGTTTTAAACTTCCCAGGTCTTAATCTAAATAATACAAGAAACATTTCTGCAAAACATAATAACTAGGAAGAAATAAGTAAAACTGAACATCTAAACTAGCTCAATCTTCAGAAACGCATATGCGACTTCAAAACATTCCCCAATGACAGTCTCGAGTGAGTAAAAACTTGGAGTGTAGCTAGTTGCTCCAGTGCCACCATACACTTTCATCTTCGTAAACTTATATTCTTTTGGGTTGTATGAAACAAGTTGTGTGCCAAATTCTCTTTGCATCAGGATTTCTCCTTCTTTCCAAAGTAAGATTGGTATAAATTTATTACCACAGATATCTAATGGATACTATCCTTCAAAATGCGTTGTTTAGTTCAAGATTCAGCTATTCCATATTATTTCATCCACCATATGTCAATATACTGATTATTACCATCATCATATAAACACAAACAATTCCCCAACTCCCCTAGCATCAAGCCCAACAATGGGGTTTGCAGACCACACGGAGGTGACAAGGTCTTCACCTCTTCAGTAAAACTGTTAAATGAGTAAATGTTTTCATTATATTTTTAACCCATCCAAAGAATAACACCATTGATGTTAACCTTGCTAAATAATCCACATAGAGGTTTTGGAGCCTTGCCCATATTTTTCCATTTCTCATTAGGTCCTAGAGTATAAACCTCCAATTCAGATAAATTTGGACTTCCAACAGACTTTTTAACTACTGATCTCAATACTTTAAACTGACCGGAGGCTTTACTAAAGTAGAATGCATAAGAAACACGCCGAATTCTTTTATCCCATTCAGGCAATTTAACCTCGAAATACCCTCCTAAAATAGGATTGTTATAATGTAAATTATGTGGTCTATGTCATATCTCCAACCATTCAACAAACATATAAATACATTAGATGAACCAATTAATGTCATGTTACCCCATGAAAATTTGGGTGAAGGGAGGTGAAACATAGGGCTCAAGACAATAGCTCTGTGTATTGGGTGAGAATCATCTGCTTTGACTTCTACTAGTAACTGTACAGATTCATTAATTGAAAGAAAAATGCTAGGAAAATCAGATGTTCTTTTGAGGTGATACATGTTAATAAACAAAGGGTCGGAAGTTAAATAAGGTACCAAAGTTTACAACCCATCTTACAACAGAAGATGGACTTGATTGTCAATTGTGAAATAATTTCCATCATAACCACCGTTGGAAGGTCCATAATCATGGAGATAGGAGAGATTTTTCTTCCATCGCAATCTTCGTTGAAAAGCTTAGAGCTTTGGGCATCCATGGCTGTCACTTCCTTTGAACTAAAAGGATGCTAGTTTGGTCTTATGTATTTGTTGGGCCCTCATATATTGTGGGCTTCAAAATTTATAAAAGTATTTCAAGCTAAAAGGACTATATAAACAAAGTGAATTGACTTCTAGAAACTATAAAACAAAGAAAAGTGACTTCAGTAATTCATTATTATAAGTTGAGTGGCTATTTAGATATTAAACTTTATATTATTATTTTTTAGCCAAAGTTAAATAGTTATAAGGAGTTGCGGTAAATTCCTTCGAACTTCCATAATTGTGATAGGAACATCAAAAACTTGAATTCCATTTTAGTAGCAATTTTTTAGGGTTTTAAGTTGGCTCCTAGATAGCTATAGATGGTGCAGGAGAAAAGAAAATGGCCACACTATCCACAATTACTTGCATTTAAAAATGTACTGATAGAAAATTATCATAAGATAAAAATTCAAGCTCCTTGCAAAAAGGCAAAAGAATGCATCTTGATAATTCAATAAGTTATATTGAATGATAAAAACCTTTTTTGTCAAACTTGAGATTATCTATTCGTCTATTTGTGTAACTTTTTTATCTGCATAAAAGTTTAATAAATCCAACACAACAACATATTTGGTGTAATCTCACAAAGAGATAAAAAAAATCTGACGCAAAAAGAAAGATATTCATTATATACTTACATAGAAACAATTTTGAGTATGCTTTTGACAAAATTGAATAATCGTTTAGCTATTAATTACCTTGTTACTATGCTTCAACAGTTTGACCTCCATTTTTTTTCTCTTATTTTCTATGAATGAACAAGCCTCTAATTTATGAGGTCATCTGAGGTTGGCCTAACTTGTATTGCTGCGGAAAATGACTAACTAAAATCAGGGTGAGAGCAAGAATTTTCACTAAATTGGTTCAAAATATAAAGAAGTCAAACAAGAACGTTGGCTAGACGTACAAAATGGTTTTGCGAAACCATAAAATCAGAATATTAAAAAATAATGGCACGAATGTCCATTTTTTTTATGGTAGTGACATGGGTGAGCCCAACTTTTAATATATCAAATATACAAGCATTTTCCCAAATTTGAGAGACTTTTCCCTTTTTTTAAAAACTAAGTTGAGGGTTGTAAGTGATTTTCAAATTTGTATAATGAAAATATTGATGATAATAATAATAATAAAACTATCGCAGATTAGACAGAAAGTAAAAGAATTTGTAATGGATCAGAAAATTAGTGATCGGGTATAAAAAGGTTTGTAAAAGACAATTTTTTAAGGAAATAATAATTTTACGAATAATCACATATATTTTTTCAGAAAGACTAATTCAAAGGAAGAATGTTTTTTTCTTTTTTTGGCTTTCTAAACTATCTCTTAAATATCTTAAACTTTTTAGAATTACTATCACAATTAATTTAGAAATACCTTTGGATATCATATGTTGACACCCAATTTTGGCTTAACATTTTCAAAATTCATAACTTTTAAGTTTTATTTATTCAGTAGTTCAAAATACATTTTTATAACTTTGAATAAGTTTATCGATTTTTATCGTTATTTCTCAAAATTTCAGGAATTTTATTAGTTAATTTTAATTACATTATTTTTTGTCACAATCAATTGAATATGTTGTGAATACCGTGTCTTTGAATAAATCATTATTTTATGTTATATTGCATTTTTGACATGCCATTCATTTTATTCGTTACGTTTGTTAATATTCATTTTATTGTTACTTTTATTAATACTCATTTTTATGTTTTTAGCGCAGTCTAGAAATACATTTAAATATGAATAAGATTGCATACACAAATATTTTGTTAAGAGGTGGTTTAGCCCACAGTTTTAATATAGTGGTATTGTACTAAGACATTTTTTCTAGTTTAAATTTAAATAATTTCTTGGTCATTAAGTTGGTGCTGGTGGATAGAAAATGACTTCTCCAACCCTTCTCCATATTATTCTCTATACTCCATTTATAAAGAGGTGAATAGTAGTTCTCCAAATATGGAGAACTATATACTAGCCACCTCTCTATTTCACTTTTGATTATTTTAATATTATTTTTATGATATCGTTAATTAAGTTTTATCATTTGTAATTATTTTCAAATGCAAAATAACATCGAAAAATAATAATTTTTCTATTTTATTTTTAAAAAATATTAGCACTTTAAATATGTAATTTAAAATATTTTGAATATTATTTATATTATACAAGACTATTAATTAAGTCTCTAAAATTTGCAATTATTTTCAAAGTAATAGAATATCTAAAAAAATATTATTGATAAGTATACTGCTTTCATCCCGAATTTAAAAAGAATTAATTTAATTTTTTTTTAAAAAAATCACTTTAAATATGTAATTTAAAATTATAATTATTTTTTACTATGAAGAATTCACAAAATTATATGATAATTCAAACAATCCACTTTTATGTTATAGTGATAAATGATTAAACTACACTTTTTAATGAGCATGAAAATACATTGAGCAAAGTTTAAAATGGAACAGGGGAGTAAATTAGTATAAAAATAATTGGATACAAGATAAAATTGTTAATTTAAATATTTTTAGCTACACATAAAAAAACAAGTACAAAAATTGCTCATTTTGAACTCCGTAATGCATTAATAGAGAATTTACGGGAGAAATGTAACAGTCTTGAAAGTTGAATATTTATTTAAAGTTTAAAATAATTTTTATGATAATGCAATATTCACTATATAATTATAAAAAACCCAGTTTGATTTGAATTGTTCGTCAATATGTATTATATATAATATTTGTCGCATTTATGTTACTTAGAAATTTAGAATAAAATAATTATTTATTAAATGAAGATTTTGAGAAAGAATAAAATTTTATATTATATGAAGATTATATAGATTATAGGGTGATTATTTGCAAAAAAAATTGATTTATATTATGAAACAGGGAAACAAAAATGAAATGGAAATAATATTACAATATTGAGGGAGAGAGAAGATTCTTTTTTAGAAAGAAAAATAAAGAACTGGGTTGAAATTTATTGTCTGAAAAAATAGAGAGAACTCTATATTTGAAGAGTAAAATGTAGCGTAGGGTTGGAGATGCCCTAAGGGGTGTAATTTTTAGATTTTTAGTTTTGAAAAATTCTTTTATTGTTCAGTATTTTTACCGGTGATAAAATCTCCGGAGCTCCGCCTGAATCCGGCAAGTCTACCACCACAAAAAGACTCATTACCACCCAAAACCACGACTCTTCACTGTCTCCAGCCGCCCAAAAGGCCACCACCGCCCAAATATTGCCAAACCCTTTCCTCTCCAGCTAGATCCACTATTCCACCACCATTTTCGAACAAAAACAACCCATTTCTTCCCCACAAACAACCCATCTCGCACTTCTCTTTCCATCTCTGCTACCAGCAACTCAAACCCAAACCATCACAAAATAACACACACCAAACAGTTCTCCAACAAACCCACAACAACCACCGAAACAACCCACCACCGCGAGCTTCGAGCTTTGGTGAACTCCGGTGAACCATCTCCATTCTCCAATTTTTTCTGGCAAAAGCAGACCCCGAACCCGTCGAAACCACCACCAAGCTCCAGTGAGCACAACGATGAACAAATCAACACCAATCAATCAGCAGCCCTAGTCCTCCAGTGAAAACCAAACTCAAATGACCCCCATTTTTCTCTTCTTCTCCAACCCATGAAACCACCAGATCTCAACCTCACCGATCCAGCTTCACATACCACGAGCTCCGGTGAGCTCGTGAGTATTGGTTTATATGCATTTTATTAATAAAATAAAATATTAATTGCATATGCTAGTGGGTATAAATTGTGGTAAAAGATGACTATTGGCTCTTGTAAATTATATGACCATTAGTTCTTGTATCTCTCATTGTCATAAGATTCTTGTAACTCATATGACCATTAGTGTCTTGTAACTTATGTAACATCTATCACATTTATCTACCCCCATTGCTACCCCTCATTCTTGCCATTTATTAAATGAAAAACTTATTCACCTATAAATAGTGATGTTTCTTCCTTTGTGAAGTATCCCAATTAAGAAAAGAAAAAATGTAAAAAAGATGAGAAGTTTATATTGAGATTAGTGTAGTGATAGAGACAGTTGAGACAAAGAAAAATATTCTTAGTCTTCAACTATATTCACTAAACGAAAGAGAATAATTATATGTTGAATGAAGGTGTTCTTTTGTGGAGCTTTGAACTCTTCAACTAATCCGGAGTTGTTTGAGTTGTACAACGTTGTTGGGCTGTTGTATCCTGGAGGGGACATGTCAAGATATGTATTGTTGTATCAGTGTATATTATGTTGCATTAAGCTTGAATATCCTTAAACAGAGTGAGATATTTGAACATCAACCTAAAAGTTTGTTTATTCATTTTAGTCATTTTCTTTTCAATAGTAATATTTTGTATTTGTGGTATATTACACCAACAATTTTAAGGAGATTCTTGTTACAGTTTGAAAAATATGGATATCAACATAAGTCCGCTCAAAGGTCGCTCTTCTCTCGTGATCAAACTTGGTAGGATTGTACTTTTTCATCCGGTCATTCCCCAAAACAAGGTCACATCCACCTAGAGGAATGATAAGCAGATCCTATTGGAAGGACCTCCCTTGCATTTTCCACTTAAACCCTTGGCAATGAGATGTGCACATGACATACTTGCTTTATAACCTGCTCCGATGACTGTATGTTGATCAATGAAACTATGAGTGCTTCGTGAGTCAATCAATAGGATGAGGCTCCTATTCTACACAGTACACTTCATGTTTTATCTCCCCTTCAATACTTAGGTCCATATTGGTTGGGTCCTCCACCTTCGCAGATACACCTTTAGCCGTCTCCACTTCTCTCGTTAAGCAATTCAATTGCTTTGGCCGACACTAATGCCCTACAGTGTACTTGTCTCCACATCGAAAATGCAACCTATTGCTTTTCCAGTACTCATAAACTTCAGGACTAAGTTTAAAAGCATTAGGTTAATTGGGCGGCTTCCAAAGGCCTTTGAAAGGGAACTCTGGCTCATAGCAGTAGCAGGCTTAGTGGTAACCTTGTTTCTCCTTTGAACAACTTCAATTGCCATCTGTTGCATTCTAGCTTTCTCAATTGCCAACTTAAGAGTAGTTGGTTTGAACATATTTACAGTGAACCTGATTTCCTCCTTTAATGCTGTCATGAAACTTTATAGAAAGTGTGCATCATTGAGGTGTGGATTCCTTACAAGCACTTGCGCCTTGAGGTCCTCAAATTTTCTGAAAAATTCATCCACTGAACCTATTTGAGCCAGCCTGTTAAACTGTTCAACAATGTCATCCAGCAACTCATCTTTAAACCTACTAATCAACTCTTCCTTGAAATCCACCCAATTAACCAACCCTTTACTCAATACTAAAGAGTGATACTAAGTGTTTGCTAACCCATTCAAATACAAGGCAACTACTTCATACTTTCGCAGCCATACCTTAGGTTCATGACCTACAAAACTAGGTAACTCCCACTTGGGAGGGGGACTGTTAACCATCTGTAGCATGCTTGTTCTTTGTTCCTAAAATGGATTAGGAAGTATGTCGTCTCCTTGTTGGTGCTCTCCATGGGCTCTATTAGGTACTCTCTCTCTCTAGAGAGAGAGAAATGTTAGTCGATCAAGGATCAACTCAAACGTTCCTTGGATCCTCGTATGTGTATTTCGAATCTCCTGTTGATTAGCCAGTACCTCCGTTAAGATCCTGTCATGTCTAGCCAACTTTTCCTCCACTATCCTAACTTTTGTTCTGTCAGCCATTCTCTACCACACAGGTCGCGTAGACGTTGCTATGATACCAATTTTCAGGATCTCGATAAAGACCTGACTATAATTCACAAATAAGAAGAGAAACTCTTGTTTTTGGGACAATTTTCTGATTATATTAAATAGGAAAGCTGGATATTAACTACGAGGAATTGAAAAACTGAATTAGTCTATGATAACTAAATTAAATGGGCATCCATGGTGAGTCTCGAATCTATAGAAGGAAGAAAAGAAGATATGAAGTTAGAATAGAGAAGAAGAATAGTGGAGAGAAAGAGTACGAGAAAGAGGAGGAATATTTTACCAGAATTATCACTAAGTGATTCCTTCCTTCTTGGTCGTTATATAACTACTACTTCTCACCTAATTAATGGCTCGTGATTTCAGCTGTTAAGTTCAGACTAAGTTATTATTCAGCAATTTGACATCGATTCTTACTGCGGCCATTCCTTTATTTGCCCAATTAATTCTACTAAGTTGAGTAGGATCATTAAAATATTTTTCATAAATCATGCATAACTATCATAAATCATATTCACATCTTCATAAGCTTTCTTCAAAAATTCATAGTCAAATCATGAATAATGCATGAGTTCATATGAAGTTGATTGAAAACTAAGTAATTGAATCTAAACATGCATATGAAGATTGAAATTGAACAATTAACTCAAAATCAAATAAGACCCATGGAAATTGCATGAACCCTAATAAAAAATAATTAGGTTACTTTGAATTGGAAGAATTTAGATCCTTTGGGACCCAATCAACGAATGAAAATTCTCTGCTGAATTTCCACATACCTTGATAAGCAAATCCTAAATGCAATGGAGAAAAAAACAGACTATAAGCTTGAAACTCTAACTTTCTTCCTTCACCTAGAGAGAATTGGAGGGACGAACTTAGATAAGAACTGGGGATTTGAGAGGATGAAAGGGTTTTCGGTAGATTTAGGAGTTGAAAGATAGTAATAGGTCTTAAAATTAACGTCAAAATGATATAGTATAGGTATTAATATATAGAAAAAGACCCAAACACCCTTAAGAAATAAATGTCGGAGGACTCTATGGTTTGGACCTATAGACTGTAGAACATTCTACGAAACGTAACGGTCAACCGTAGGTCAAGTTACTGGGATACAAAATTGGCTAACTTTCTACGAAACCCTTCTACGGGCCATCAAACATTCTATTGTCCGTAGAGCCCATTTGTAGTCCTCAGGTTTGAGTCTAAAATTTCACTAAGTCTCTTTCAATTCTACGAAACCATCCTACGACCCATCAAATTTAGTACGATCCATCTAGTTCACTCATAGGTCAAACATCAAAAACTTGATTTTTCACAAAACTCATATCAACTTCTAAGAGTCACCCTCTATGGCTCGTAGACCCTTTAACAGTCCATAGATGGGACTCATCGATCACAATACTAATACCAAAAAACTAGACTTTCCTTTCTTAATCCAACTTTCTAATTTCTAAGTTTACACTGCGTTGATGAAATTCTCATCCGAGATCGTTTACTCAGAATAGTGACTAAGGTCGAGTTTTGGACTTAACTTGATATTTAAAATACCAAATTGCACAAACTCAAATAGAGAGCCTCGAGAGTCATGCCAACCATACTAATAGCCTAAAATGACTCTTCTAGAGCTGATGTAATTGTCAAAATTGTATTCTCAGATCATCTTCTTAAATTTTAGATAAGTAATGACCATTCAAGGTTCAAATGCTCTAAAACACTAAAACTCGCATAAAACCAAACGAACGACCATGTGACTGAACTGTCAGTCCCAACATTGCTATAGAAGCACTCTTAATGATGAATTAGAGGCATAATCACATAAATTATCCAGAGGGTCATTAAAAAGGTTGTCCCCCATGATAGTCTTGATCTTGTTAATGGTTGGAATGTATCTAGTCATTGCAGTGAAATTACCGTAAACATTTATTACCCTAAATTTCTTATCCTTTGGTTTGTAAAAAACTACTTCTGTGCCACATTGAATCAAGAGCTTTACATCTTTCCAAACTAATATCATTTCAAAATTATATGTATCCATAAAATACAAAATATAATCCATAAAAATGCTATATTTAGTCAAACACAGACAATTTCTCAACTCTGTAAGCATCATATATCAATTGTTGAGTTTGGTTTTAGTTACTGCAGTCATTTTTAACATAATATGTTACCTAGTTTTAGGATAATTTGAATTGTAAGTATTTGTTAGGTTGTTTTGATCGGTTATTTAGATTCATTTTTTATTTTTTCTTATGCAAATTTTCTGCAGATTATTTTATCAAGTTGGCTATTTAAACCCCTATTATGCTTAATGAAAACATCGAGAGGCATTTTAATTAATACTTTTTGCTTCCCCATTTTTCAAAAACTCCAACAATGGTATGAAGAGATTTATTGATCTTACGGGATCTGTGAAATCTTCCAAAGAACTATTATGTTACTTTTAACCTGCATGGGCAATTTTTCAATCCTTTTAACCCGTCAAGGCTGCACATTTTCACTTGTTAGGGATACTATTTTCATTATGTGATTTTTTTAATGCACAAGCTTTTCTAAACCAATTTTTAACCAAAAATAATGGCAAGCAACACTCTCTTTTTGAATTACTCAAAAAAAATTACTAGTGAAAACGATAAAAAATAGTCAGTGAAAATGAAATCATATCTTGAAGCCTATGATATGTGGGATGTTATAATGGAAGATATACCCTTAGAATCTCTCCCTGAAAATTCCACCGTTACTCTACTTAAATCTTATTTCGATGAAAAAAACAAAAAATTCAAAGCCAAAATTGTAATTCAAAATTTTAGTCATGGATTGAATTTTTTCTAAAATCATTGCTTGTGAGACGACAAAAGAATCTTGGGAAATATTTTTAAAACATATCAAGGAAGTGACATAGTCAGAAAAATGTAAATTTTGAAATTGAAAAGGGATAGTGAATCTCTTAGGATGCAAGAGGATGAAACCATTGTTAAGTATTCTAAAAAGATTTCTTGGATTGTTACTAAAATCAGATTACTTGGCGAGGATTTCAAAGACGAGATATAGTATAAAAAATTCTTGTGACAATTTCAGAGAGATTCAAATCTAAAATTTAGTCTCTGGAAGAGTCTAAAGATTTCTCTACTATCTATGTCGAAGATCTAATAAGTGCTCTTTAAGCAAAAGATAAAAGAAGAGGCAAGATAATGTTACTGAGGGTGCTTCTTTTGCACAAAAAAAAATATATCCTCTTTGCAAATACTGCAAAAGGAAAACACGCTTATAAACTTTTTATTGGTGGAGACCTGATGCAATATGTGGAAATGGCAGACAAGCCGGTTATTTTTCAAAAGTGTGCAAACTTAAGGACAATCTTCAAGGACAAGTTGTAGAAGCAGATATCAAGGAGAAGCAATTTTTTTTAAATTGCAGTATCTAAAGAGAATGAGGAGCGTTAAGTTTGCTTTTAGTTACTGCAGTCATTTTTTAACATAATAAGTAACCAACTTTTAGGATGAACTTGAATTTTAAATATTTGTTAAGTTCTTTTAATTGTTGAGATTATTTAGCCTTTTTTCAATTTTTGTTATGCCAATTTTTTGCAAATTATGTTATCAAGTTGACTATTTAAATCTCTATAATGCCTGATAAAAGAATTGAGAGATCTTTTAATAAATACTTTTTGCTGCCAAGTTTTTTAAAAACATCAATATCATTAGTATCACACAACATTGACAATTCCTCAATTCCACTAGTGACAAGCAATATGATGGTGTTTCAAGACTATGTGGAGTTGGAAGGGACTACACCTCTTCTGTCAAACTGTTAAGGGATTATATGATGTCATTTTTTTCTCAGTCCATGCAATGAAAAACACCATTGATGTTAGCTTTAATAAATTATATGCATAGAGGTTCTAGAGCCATGCCCGCATTTTTCCATTTCTTATCAACTACAAGAGTATAAAACTCCAATTCTTATACTTGTGGATGTCCCTCAAACTTTCTGAATTTTGATCTCAATAATTATATCGTCCAGAGGCTTCACTAGAAGATAATGAATAAGCAATACACTGAATATTTTTCTCCCATTTGGGAAATTTAACCTTGATACGCCCAAATTACACCTCCCGAAAGAAGTATAAGCGGTCATTGTCAAATAAAGAACCTAACTTTTAGGTTAGGGTCAATCCCATGAGGAATATAGTTTAGACTTAGGCTAATTTACGATTATCTACGTTCAGTAACACTACTTCCAAAAAGAGGGGATTTGTAAATAAAATAACAGTTGATTGATTTGAATTAACAAGTAAAAGGTAATCACAATTTTCATTTTGAATTATCAATATCAGATGAAAATTAGGGTGCATGTGTTTTACACATGTTCTTAATGTAGTAATTCCAATAATCCTAACTCTATCCTAATGTTGACATGCAAGGTTGGTAAGTTATGTATCTATAAGTGATTGGTCCTCCAAATAGGGAATTTCACCACGCAACTTGGTTCTTCTACAGGTGTATGCGTTACTAACCCTTACCATTTGCTCCAGATTAGACTTCATAATAAGTGGGTCAGGCTATTAGATAGCAAATTATCATGTCTAAATCTCCATTGTTTAATTCCTTTCTCATTTGTTACCTCTTTGGTTCGGCAAGTATGAATAAGGTGAGTTCTAACGTTGTGCACCGTTTAAAAGAATTCTAAATGGAACGATTAACAACACATGCATAAACACTATTCAAGAAATTACTTAGTAATTGGTTTTACTTTGTTAATTACTCATGGATTCCACAACCCTAGTTGTGGATTTAGATATTCATGCTTGAGTTATCATAATCCATATTTGAGTTTGAAATAGAAATCATGAACTTACCATTGGAAAAGATTGAAATCCGAAATCTTCAATTGAAAATCAAAGGCAAATTGCTTTAACAATCTTTAAGAATTAAAATGCCAAAAGTGTTTGCGCAATAATCCTCAAAGCCAAAATACAGTTTCACAAAAAGTCTAACAACCCAAAAACAAAATATAAAACTTACATTTATAGAAACTATGTCCTAAACCAAGTAGGAAAATAAAACATAAGAAAATCTGGTCTGAGCAGTTTCGATAAAAGGCAGCCAAACGATGGTCCCTGGTTCAATCAGTCATCTGTGGTTAGCTCCGTAAGTCAGTAGTTGGCTAAAATTATGTGGTCTTCAAACGAAGGTCTTTACCTGCGGCCCATAGGTCTTTGCATGGTTCGTCCTGTCTCTCCATTGTTCAAGTACTGGAACTCCTTTTCACTAAGTCAAATGACAACCATCATCCAAGGTCCTTCACTCAAAAGATGTGGCGTCGTTAGCCTCCATGGTTCCACCCTTGGTCAGACTTCCTTGAACACTCCAACTATGACCTCACCTACAGCCTGTCAAGTAAACGATGGCTTGTGATGAGCTCATTTGTTGCCAAAATCCTCAGCTATATTCAACTTTAACTGCTTCAAAATAATATACTGAAAAATTAGACAAAAACACCATCATATCTAGTAACAAAAATGCCTAAGACGTATGCAAACTTCAAGTATAATATATACACAATACAAAAAATTCATGGTACATCAAACCTCAAAATACTCTCCCAAAAGAGGACTGCTAATGTGAACTGAATACTTAATGGTATCCTTCCAACCATTCAACAGGTGAACCCATTACTTAAACCAATTAGTATCATGTTTTTTTTAGATAAAGTGGATGTAGGGAGGTGACACATAGGGATCGACATAGTGTCTCTATTTAGGGGGTGAGAATCATCGTCTTTGAGTTCCAAAAGCAATCAGACATCGTCATTTATTGAATGAAATTTTTTGGGAAAATTACATGATCTTTTGTGATACATGTCAACAAGTAAAGGATCGAAAGTTAAAAGATAATATCTTGGTATAAAAATAATCATACAACAGAAAATGGACGTGATTGAAAATCGTGAAAGAATTTCGACCATAATCATCATTGGAAAGTCCATAATCCTTTTGACATGGGCGATTCTAATTCCTTCAAAAAATCCCTTTAAAATCTAAGAGCTATTGGAATCCATGGATGTCACTCAAATTGAACAAAAATGGTGCTAGTTTTGAGGGTTATAGTCTTATGGATTGGTTGGACTTTCATATATACTGTGCTCTAAGATTTTGGAAATTTATTTCGAGATAAATTTATTATATATGCTACTTGGAGTTCCAAAAGTAACCAAATAGATTTATCGATTGAAAATAATTATTGAAGTATAAATATCCCATAGCTAACATTAGATTTGTTTTTCCTAGTATTATTTCATGCATCTACCTAGGCTTTTGTAATTAATGAATGTCTAACTACACATTATCTAGACGTTGAAGTGAAAAGATATATATAAAGTATTACTTTGGAGACTTGAAGAATATAGAATTCTTTTATATTCCTTGAGATTCCATTGTTTCTATTCCCAGTTTATAACTAGCAGTTTCTGTTCTCATATCACAAAAGGTAATGGTATGTTCTAAAACTTCTTGATATATGTTATTGTCCATTAATGTATTTAGTATTGAAATCGTTCAAGTAATCATTACCTGAAGATATTAATATGGAACTATTTCAAGTAACAAATGCTTTCCCTAATGGAGAACAAAAAGAGCAAGAGGCATTCAATACAATTTTCAATGCTGGAAGAGATCATATATGATATATATTCTAAGCTCCTAGTTGATTATTTAATGTGTGTTTAGTGTATTTCTAGATTTTACAATGCTCTTATTTTGGATCCATGTTTTGTAGATATGCCTCATAGACGCGCTATATCTCATCTCGATGAGACTAATTCCCCTCACATTCAGGGGATGGAAAATTATCTTACACCATAGATCAAAAGGTGGAAACTGAAAAAGTCATTGTTTGTCACATAGAGGAGTTAGATGCATTAAATATCCTATATGATTAGCGTTTTGTTCTACTTATGGAGTAGAAATGATCACCCTCTACTCTTTATTAATCCCAATGCAATATTAGTAAAATATCTTCCTTGCCTAAATTCCATTGATGATAAATTTACCCATTATTAATATTTATTTGGTTTTGAACCAGATAAAAAAAAGTACAAAAGTTTGATGAGTAGTATTCCGCTAAATATTCTCACCCGCAATATATTGGGTTTTAACTCTTTATTCAAGTAAATCGTGGAGAAAGACTAAAAGTGCACCATGCTCATTGTTTCTTCTACTTTCCGAAGGAGATTGCCTCGAAGGAGCCATATATTCCGTAGGTGCTCATGCTAAAAGATTCATAGTGAAATTTAGTCTTAATAAGAAGAATTTAAGCATTATGAAATTTTATAACGATGTAATAAATATTCCGACAATTTTTTATATAACTTGATAGAAGTGGAAAAAAAACTAGCGGTCATTGATCGTTCAAGATGGGATGTGGGGGAGTTTACTGTGTGGATTTTTTCGGAGTTGTGAAACTTAAGAAATGGGAGAATCAAACTATCATGTTTTCTGAGGCATTTTGTTCCAAAGTTGCTCCGACATTGGGTACGTGCGGATCTAAAGGTCAGATCCTTCATGATCTAATTTTTAAGATTCAGGGATATGGATCCATGAATAAATAAGGGTGTGTGGATTTGCCTACAAATAATTAGAATATCTTAAAATAGAGTTATGAAACCTAAATTATGAAATATTATGTGGAGAACTTGAGGAGAATCCTGTATGGAGATCAAAGGAAAAAGAGTAACCTAGAAATTTCTATATAAAAGATATTCCATTTCCTTCAATTCAACTTAGATTTTGTATTGATTACAGAAATCATTAAAATTGTCAAGAGTTTTCCCATAATTTTTTGTCAAAATATGCACCGCACCCACACCCACGTCGTATTAACACAGGTGAAACACCAAAAGTGAAGAGTTGGAACTTTCTTTTAGCTTGAAAACATATTTCTATGGTTTCTTTGGTAGTGAGAGTGTTTTTATAGCTTACAAGAAAAATTGGATTACATTTTTTTATTTTCAGAAGAAAAGTTGGAGTGAAATTAAAACAACAGAGCCTGCAGAAAATATTGAGATCACTTCTATCTATAGTCTCATACATAGACTTTTATCTTGTATCTACTGTTAGTTTTGAAATTTACTATTTTGGAGGGTAACTAGTTTGCTTTTTGGTATTAATTCTTATGGAAGACATCAATGTGTGTGTATATATATATATTCTATATTCTATTCTATTTTTTATATATTTATATATATATATATATATATCCTTAAAAGCATGAACTCCTAACTTGAATGTTAAATTACTATAATATCCCTAACTTAGGTTGTGACTTTTTCGATGAGTTGTGACTTTTCCGATAAGTTGTGACTTTTATCAAAGGGTTGTGATTTTTCGATGAGTTTTGACTTTTCCAAAGAGTTGTGGCTTTTTCAAGAAGTTGTGTCTTTTTGAAAGGGTTGTGATTTCTCGGAAAGGCCATGACCTTTCAACATAAAAATATTTGTTCATATGAGTTGTGACTTTTCCGATAAGTTGTGACTTTTCTCATAGGGTTGTGATTTTTCGATGAGTAGTGACTTTTCAAAAGAATTGTGACTTTTTCAATAAGTAGTGACTTTTTTAAAGGGTTCTGATTTCTTGGAAAGGGCATGACTTTACAAATAAGACACAAAATCATTTGTTCATAATACCCTTTCTTGACTATAAATAGAAGGACTTTCTCTTATTTTTCAACCACAATTTTTTTTAATCTTCTACTCTTCTTCTTCTTGTATTTTAAAATTTTTGTGTTATTTATTATCGTTGAGTGAGTTAGAAGTTTAGCTGAATATGAGGTACCACTATTCTGATGAAGTAAATCGTTCTATCCTAAGAGGGTATATTCTATAACCTTTAGGAAAATAATTTTGATGATATCATTTTTTTTTTTAATATATACATTAGTATGTAATGTTCCAATATATGAAGTTAACATGATGTAATATAAATTCATTTCTAAAGTTAACAATTTCTGTTGTGATGTAGATATATTCTTCTGCATATCTTTCCCATAATTTAGACAATTGTCACGATTTGTTTTTTTTTATGGTCAAGACAAAAGAATGACTTTTTTTTATCAATGCTACTTTGTGATTTAGATTGTCATAAAATTTTCTTCAAAATAGTTAATACTAAATAAACATTGTCCTTTTATTTTACTTATTTACTGTTCCTTAATATTTGAGTATTTTATATGAAGAAAAGTTCATATGACTTGTAATAACGCCAGTTGAAGTTTTTATTAGTTTAATTTTTATATACACAACAAATATCGTCTACAAGGTAATTTTAGTGAGATACAACTAATTACATGATTGAAACTCATCAAATTAAAATAAATATAAACATTATTAAATTTAACTAATAAAAATTTTCACTGATCAGCTTCATAGGTTCGCGTGAATAAGAGATATATATGATGATCCACATTGAACATTCACAAAAGAATCTGCGATATTATTTTTTACTAAGTTTATTAGTCAAATCTTTGCTTAAATAAACAATAGTATTTACTATAACATATATTTTTGAAATTGATAATCACGTGCAACGCCCGTGTCAAAAAATTAGTATATATATACCTTGAAACTGTTCCTATTATTTTTACAGATAGCACAATGTTACGTTCCTTAGTTTGTTCTATTCAGAAAAGTGTAGAATGAAATGATATAAAAGAATGCAAATTTGGAAACTTAACATTGCAAATAACCTAGAAACCCTCATGGTATTCTGCTTGTACAGGCAAAGTTGTACTAACAGACCTCAAAAGCATCCATAAAATAGTAAAAGTTCCCAGGTCTTAAGCTAAATGAAACATTTCTACGTAACATAATATTTTGGAAGAAATAATACAAATTGAACATCTAAACTAGCTCAATCTTCGGAAACGCATATGCGACTTGAAAACATTCCCCAATGATAGTCTTGAGTTAGTAAAAACTTGGAGTGTGGCTTGTTGCTCCAGTGCCACCGTACACTTTCATCTTCGTAAACTTATTTTGGTTTGGGTTGTAAGAAACAAGTTGTGTGCCAATATCTCTTTGCATCAAGATTTCTCCATCTTTCCAAAGTAAGATTGGTATAAATTCATCACCACATATATATGCTTGAATACTATCCTTCAAAATGTGTTGTTAAGTCCAAGATTCAGCTATTCCATATTCTTTCATCCACAATATATCAATATACTGATTATGAATATCATTAGAAAAACACAAACAATTCCCCAACTCCCCTAGCGTCAAGCCCAACAATGGGGTTTGCATACCACGCGGAGGTGAGAAGGACTGCACCTCTTCAGTAAAACTGTTTAATTAGTAAATGTTGTCATTAATTTTGCAACCCATCCAATGAATAACACCATTGATGCTAACCGTGCTAAATAATCCACATAGAGGTTCTGGAGCCTAGCCCACATTTTTCCATTTATCATTAGTTCCTAGAGTATAAATCTCCAATTCAGATACTTTTGGACTTCCAACAGACTTTCTAACTACTGATCTCAATACTTTAAACTGACCGGAAGCTTTACTAAAGCAGAATGCTTAAGAAACACGCCGAATTATTTTCTCCCATTCGGGAAATTTAACCTCGAAATACTCACCTAAAATAGTATTGCTAATGTAAATTCTATGGTCTACGTCATATCTCCAACCATTCAACAAACATATAAATCCATTACATGAACCAATTAACAACATGTTACCCTAAGAAAATTTGGGTAAAGGGAGGTGGAACATAGGGCTCAACACAACAGCTCTGTGTATGGGGTGAGAATCATCTGCTTTGAGTTCTACTAGTAAATGTACATATTCATTAATTGAAAGCAAAATGCTGAGAAAATCAGATGATCTTTTGAGGTGATACATGTTGATAAACAAAGGGTCAGAAGTTAAAATAAGGTACCAAAGTTTACAAACCATCTTACAACGGAAGATGAACTTGATTGTCAATCGTGAAAGAATTTCGATCATAACCACCGTTGGAAGGTCGATAATCATGGGGACAGGAGAGATTTTTCTTCCTTCGCAATCTTCGTTGAAAAGCTTAGAGCTTTGGGCATCCATGGTTCACTTCCTTTGAACCAAAAGGGTGCTAGTGTTTAGGGTTTGGTCTTATGTATTTGTTGGGCCCTCATATATTGTGGGCTTCAAAATTTATAAAATTTATTTCAAGCTAAAAGGACTATATTAACAAAGTTAACTGACTTCTAGAAACTATAAAACAAAGAAAAGTGACTTCAGTAATTCATTATTATAAGTTGAGTGACTATTTAGATATTTAACTCTATATTATTTTGTTTTAGCCAAAGTTAAATATTTATAAGGAGTTACGGTAAATTCTTTCGAAGTTCCATAATCGTGACAGGAACATCAAAAACTTG
Source organism: Solanum chiquidenum (assembly GCA_029582725.1). Classification (NCBI taxonomy): domain Eukaryota; kingdom Viridiplantae; phylum Streptophyta; class Magnoliopsida; order Solanales; family Solanaceae; genus Solanum; species Solanum chiquidenum. Next base: position 19,925 of record JAJOOS010004110.1, on the reverse strand, counting down.
AATTCCATTTTAGTAGCAAAATTTTAGGGTTTTAAGTTGGCTCCAAGATAGCTATAGATGGTGCATGAGAAAACAAAATGGCTGCACTACACATAATTACTTGCATTTCAAAATGTACTAATAGAAAATTATCATAAGATAAAAATTCAAGCTCCTTGCAAAAAAGGCAATACAATGCATCTTGGTAATTCAATAAGTTGTATGAAGGACAATTTTTTTTTTCAAACTTAAGATTAATTCCAACCTATTCATTTATTTGTGGAACTTTTTTAGCTGCATAAAAGTTTCATTAATTCAACACAAGAACATATTTTGTGTATTCTCACAAAAGTGATAAAAAATATGACGCAAAAAGAAAGATATTTATTATATACTTACACAGAAACAATTTTGGGTATGCTTTTGAAAAAAATGAATATTTTTCTCTTTCTTTCTCTGAATGAACAAGCCTATAATTTACAAGGTTATGTGAAGTTGGCCTGACTTGTTTTGCAGTGGAAAATGACTACCTAAAATCAGGATGGGAGCAAGAATTTTCACTAAATTGGTTCAAAATATAAAGAAGTCAAATGAGAATGTTGGCCACACATACAAAATGGTTTTGCAAAAATATAAAATCAGAATATTAAAAAGTAATGGCACGAATATCCATTTTTTTATGGTAGTGACATGGGTGAGCCCAACTTTTAATATTTCAAATATACAAGCATTTTCCCAAATTTGAGAGACTTTTCCCTTTTTTTAAAATTAAGTTGAGGGTTGTAAGTGGTTTTCAAATTTGTATAATGAAAATGTTGATGATAATAATAATAGCAAGAATAACAATATTAATAATGATTAAAAGAAAGAAAGACAGAAATAAATAATAAAAATGATAATAATAATAATAATAGTAAAACTATCGCAGATTAGACAGAAAGTAAAAGAATTTGTAATGGATCACAAAATCAGTGAACGGGTATAAAAAGGTTTGTAAAAGACAATCTTTTAAGGAAATAATTGTTTTACCAATAATCACATATATATTTTTTCAAAAAGACTATTTCAAAGGAAAAGTTTTTTCTCTTTTTTGGCTTTCTAAAATATCTCTTAAATATTCGAAACTTTTTAGAATTACTATCCAAATTAATTTAGAAATACCTTTGATATCATATGTTGACACCCAATTTTGGCGTAACATTTTCAAAATTCATAACTTTTAAGTTTTATTTATTCAATAGTTCAAAATACATTTTTATAATTTTGAATAAGTTTATCGATATTTATCATTATTTCTCAACATTTGAGGATTTTTATCAGTTACCTTTAATTACATTATTTTTTGTCACAATCAATTGAATATGTTGTGAATATCGTGTCTTTGATTAAATCCTTATTTTATGTGAAATTGAATTTTTGACATGCCATTCATTTTATTCGTTACGATTGTTAATATTCATTTTTTTTGTTCTTAGCGCAGTTTAGAAATATATTTAAATATGAATAAGATTGCATACACAATTGTTTTGTTAACAAGTGGTTTAGCCCACAATTTTAATATAGTGGTATTGTACTAAGACGGTTTTTAAATTTTCTATTTAAACAATTTCTTGATCATTAAGTTGGTACTGGTGGATAAGATTGTCGATAAGACCATCTCCAACTCATCTCTATTTTACTCTTCATTCTCTATATTTGGAGAGTAAAATAGAAAATGACTTCTCCAACCCCTATCCATATTACTCTCTATACTCCATTTATAAAGAGGTGAATAGTAATAGTCACCTCTCTATTTCACTTTTGATTATTTTAATATTATTTTTATGATATTGTTAATTAAGTTTTTATTATTTGTAAATATTTTCAAATGCAATATAACATCTAAAAAAAATTATATTTCTATTTTATTTTAAAAAAATATTAGCACATTAAATATGTAATTTAAAATTATTTTTAATATTATTTATATTATACAAGACTATTAATTAAGTCTCTAATATTTGCAATTATTTTCTAAGTAATATAATATCTAAAAACCTATTATTGATAAGTATACCACTTTCATTCCGAATTAACAATTTTTCTAATTTAATTTTTAAAAGTTTTTTTCACTTTGAATATGAAATTTAAATTTATAATTATTTTTCATTAAGAAGAATGCACAAAATTACATGATAATTCAAACAATCCACTTTTATGTTATAGTGATAAATGATTAAACTACACTTTTTAGTGAGCATGAAAATATACGTGTAGCAAAGTTTAAAATGGAATAGGGGAGTAAATTAGTATAAAAAATAATTGGATACAAGATAAAATTATTAATTTAAATAATTTTTAGCTACACATAAAAAAAACAAGTACAAAAATTGCTCATTTTGAACTCCGTAATGCATTAATAGAGAATTTATGGGAGAAATATAATAGTCTTGAAAGTTCAATATTTATGTAAAGTCTAAAATACTTTTTACGATAATAAAATATTCACGATATAATTGTATTTCATTAAAAAATCAGTTTTATTTGAATTGTTCGTCAATATGTATTATATATAATATTTGTCGCATTTATGTTACTTAGAAATTTAGAATAAAATAATTATTTATTAAATGAAGATTTTTAAAAAGAATTTTTTTTATATTATATGAAGATTATATAGATTATAGGGTGATTATTTGTAAAAAAAATTGATTTATGTTATGAAACAGGGAAACAAAAATGAACTGGAAATAATATTATAATATTGAGGGAGAGAAGAAGATTCTTTTTTAGAATGAAAAATAAGAACTGGGTTGAAATTGATTGACTGAAAAAATAGAGAGAACTCTATATTTGAAGAGTAAACTGTAGCATAGGGTTGGAGATGCCCTAAGGTGTTTAAGTTTTAGATTTTTAGTTTTGAAAAATACTTTTATTGTTCATTATTTTTTCCGGTGATAAACTCTCCGGAGCTCTTCCAGAATCTGGCAAGTCTACCACCACAAAAAGACTCATTATCACCCAAAACCACGACTCTTCACTGCCTCCAGCAGCCAAAAAGGCCACCACCGCCCAAATAGTTTCCTCTCAACCTAGATCCACTATTCTACCACCATTTTCAAACCATAACAACCCGTTTCTTACCCACAAACAACCCCATCTCGCACTTTTGTTCCCATCTGTAACAACCCATATGCTAGAAAGACCTGATTGCAGAAAATTAGAAGTTGAAGGTGCCACCAACAGGGACCATCCACGAACCATAGGTTGACCCATATGTTGTATGTGGGGTCTGTGGTTGGCCACCTGCAGCCTCCCCAAAAAGTCTCACAGAAGGCACGACCCTAGGCTGGATCAATGGAACGTAAGCTAGACCACGAACCGTGGTCCAGGTCCATGGATTGTGGCCCTTAAAAGCAAAACAACGCCCTGCCAGGACGGACCATCGGTCGGTCCGTCGGTGCCCTCGTCAGATTTTAAGTCAGGGTCTTTTTGGTCTTTTCCCTATGCGTTGGACACCTAAACTATGTCATTTAATCGTTAAACTATGTTGTTTTTTGTCAGTTTTAGGTTAGTAACTTAATCAAACTTTACCCTAAGCGATTCATTCACCAAAAACTCAAAAAACATAGAGCAAAAAGGAGAAAAGAGTCGACCAAACCCTCTCCAAGAACATAACAAGTTTCCCTCAATTCCAGCCCCGAAATCGAAAGATTTCTCCGTGGAATTCGCCACCATGTATGTGGGATTTCACTAGTGGGTTCCTTTCACCCATTAGGTTACCAGAATTCAGTCAGATTCTTAATTCCCTTCGTTATTAGACTTGGGGTTTCAAGAACTTCAGATTATTGCTGCAATTTAGCTGTTAGATTATTCCTAATCAGAATATTACATTTTTGTAACCATGTTTCTTAATTCTGCATGAAATTCAGAACCCTAGATGTGTAGATTCATTTAGTTCATGAATTACACTTGCTAGGCTAGTTTATACAGATATACATGCATCAGTTTTTAAATGTTTCATTATCATTACTTAATGTTGCATTTTTAGTTAGCATGTCAGAATCTTGAGCTATCCAACTTATGTTTAATTATGTTGAATTGTATACATTCTAGTTGGGAGTAGGCTTAATACCGAGTGGACTACGTTCAGTCACCCTCATAGTCCCAGAACTACGTGCCCCCGTAGGTTAAGTCCCTTCTGTGGGCATCATATTTAGTGATCACGCCAGCCATGCCTTTATACCCCTGGCAAGGTATATTGGGTCCTCTCGATGGGGCGTATACATCAGACTCAACGTTTAGCTCACGTGATTTTATGCCTGTTATTAGTAGCTCCCACAATCATATTCTAGTGCATTGACCAGGTTATCAATTATATTTCAGTATCCAACTTCAGCATGTTATGTACTTGGTCATTGCATTCATTTTAGTTGATATTCAGCATGTTTATTATATTGTTCATGTTCATCTTATATCATTGATCAGTATCCTTTATTTTAGTTATTTATATGTTGTTCAACTTTATCCTATCCTGCATTCTCAGTACCTTTCATGTACTGATGCATACTCTGTATTACATCTTCTCGTGATGTAGGTTTAGGTCCTCAGCATTCAGATCACGCATAGATCAGTTCCCGATCTCTAGTTCAGCAGTACCAGTGGTAAGTCCTCATTCTTCGAGGATGATAGACATGTTTTTTTCTTTATTTTCAGTCTTTCAGTTTCAGTTTTTCTAGAGTTAGCTGGGGGCATGTCCCAGTACTTCTAGTCAGTTGGAGGATTATTTCATACACAATTTGAATCAGTCCTAGTATTTTGGGTTATAATCTAGTATTGTAAACTCTTAATCATTATGTTATTCACATCAGTATTGGGTATTCCCCACTTTAGATATGTTATGTTTTAAGATTCCGCACAATATTTATTATTTCAGTTTATCTTAGTATGCTCATGATATGCCAGCTTAGGGCTAATTTGGGGTCACTCATGATCCTAGGTCCCGTGTTACGTCACGAGGGTAGCCTCGGGGTGTGACAAACTTGGTATTAGTTCAATAGGTTTAAGAGTCCTAGGAAATTTGAAAAGCCGCACTAAGTAGAGTCCCTTTCGTGAGTGTGAAGCGCACTACACCTATGAGGGGTAGGCTACGAAGAGTTTTAGGAAAAAACATCACTTTCTTGATATTCTTATCGTGCGTGGGTATGATCTCCTTTCTAACTCGACGTTACACATTTTCAGATCATGCCTCCTCATAGAGCTTATGCAAGGAATGCTAATGACCATAACGCTAACACAACTCCTCTAGTCCTAGACGTTGAGGTTTTGAATGCTGAGTTTCGCAACACCATTCAACTTTTAGCCCAGAGTGTATCCAACCAGAACAATTAGTAGGTTCCAGTTCCTGCAAATTTTAGTGGTGGATCAGTGGCAGTTGAGGTCCGCAATTTTGTTATGATGAATCCGCCTGAGTTTCTAGGGTCGCAAGTTGGTGAGGACCCCCAGAACTTCATTAATGAGGTCAAGAAGATTTTGGAGTGATGTAAACGACTAGAAATGATAGGGTAAAGTTGGCGTCCTACCAGCTCAAGGATGTAGCTCACATTTGGTTCACTCAATGGAAGAAAAACAGGGGTGAGAATGCAGCTCCTGTGACTTGTGAGTATTTTACCGGAGCTTTTCTGGACATGTTCTTTTCAAGAGAGTTGAGAGAGGCAAAAGCTCTAGAAATCATGAATATGAGGCAAGGTTCTATGACAGTCCAAGAGTACGGACTCAAGTTCACCCAGCTCTCCAGTTATGCTCCACATATGGTTGTCGATCCTAGGGCACAAATGACTAAGTTCCTTTTCGGGGTATCTGACTTGGTGAAGACGCAGTGCAGAAATGAGATGTTGTTAGAAAATATGACTATATCTAGGCTCATGACTCATGTTCAGCGTTGAGGGAGATAAGCTTAGAGAATAGGCTAAGGAAAACAAGAAGGCTAAGAAAGACAACTATGATTACTCTCAGTAGAAATCGGGTTATGGAAATTGATCGCACTTTCAGCAGAAATCTTCAGCCTCAACACCTACATCAGCTAGTGCTCCATCCCCCACTTTTCGACAGGATCAGAGAGGTAGGCCATCTTGTCCAAAGTGTGGCAAGAACCATCCGGGCAAGTGTCTTGCAGGGAAGGATGGATGTTTTGGGTGTGGTCAGAATGGTCACAGGTTGAGGGATTGCCCTTCTTCTAAACAGGGACAGAGATGTAATAATAACAATAGTAGGGCTCAATCTATAGCTTCAGCAGCACCAACAAGTCACCCAACTGAGCAGGGTACTACATCTGTTACAAGTGGCGGTCAGTGCCAGATCAGGTTGTATGATCTCCAGGGTCGCCAAGACCAGGAAGATTCTCCTGATGTGGTCACTGGTACGTTACCAATCTTTCACTTAGATGTTTATGCTTTGTTAGATCCAGGGGCTTGATGTTTGCGTAATCAAAACACAATTTCCAATTCAAGTGTCTAAGATCGTACAATAGTAATATAACCCAACCGAATGGGTTGGGGTCGAGTCCCAAGGGAGTGGTTGTAAGAAATAATAGAAAAGTAAAATCAAGTTCTAATCAATCATAGTTACAAACATTAACGAATAAAAATATACTAAATCTAAAGGTGACATGAGTGTCAATTATCAATGGGGGGTTTGTATTCAACTAATGACAAAAATAACAAAAATATAAAGATGTGATATAGGGAGACAGGATTTTTGAGATGTGATAGGAATATGGGATAGAATATACTATTGGGTAAATGCTATTGATAGTAAATCACTGAATATTTGTAACTAGGCTAGACTTTAGAGGGGGTAAATTCTCTCTCGAGCAACTTACCCCGAATTAACTCGGTTTCTCTCGAACACTGATGAGTCCATAAATTGGTCTCATTTAGGCTATATTTTGATAGAATTAGTATCCTCAAATGCATATTTTGTCTCAATATCTGATGAAAACCCTTGAGTTTCAGATATTTAGAGTTTGAGGAAAAGCATGGACACTACTTAGCAAAAAGTAACAAATGCAGATGAAAAGAACGAAGAAATGAAGATCTGCGGATCGCCGAACCCATTCGGCGAATAGCCAAACGATCATAGTCTCGCCTTTTTTCTCCAGTGTGATGAGCCCTGAAGGAAAGGATCAAATCGGCCGAGAAAAGGAGCAGTCAGAGGTCGCCGAGTAGTTCCATGAAGCAGTACTATGTCACCCAATGATCCAAAACACAACGATGCTGAAGTCTAATGCAAGACGGTGATGAACTACACCAAAAGGCGAATCGCTGAATTGATTGGCGATTCCGACTAATGTCACCGAGTGATCCACTACAGCACAGATTTTTGAAAACTATAAATACGCGTTGAGAGTTGTAGTTTAGTATCAGATTTTTAATATAGAAATTTTATCTTTTATTTTTGAGTTCTAAGTTTGGAGAGGGTTTTGAAGAACTTGGAGATTCAAAGGGTTTCATCTCCAAGAATTTGGGCTTGGGTTTTTTGGATTCTTCACTCTTGACTTGTTTTGAGACTTAAATCTTCATACCCATTTGAATGCAAACTCATTTCGATATAAATTTCTATATCTTTAGCATGTCTAGCTTAAAACCTAATTATTGGGGTGTGATTTTGTGATATGGGTTAGATTAGTTGTTGGGTCTCCCTTGTTGGTGGTTTATTTGTTGTTTTGATGTGATTTATTTTAGTAGTTATGGTGCAACTTAATGAAATTGTAGTTTGCAAATGCGATTTCACCGTTGTGTTTTCGACCTGCTCGAGAGAGAGGACGTAAAACTAAGACTACTAAATTAATGGCCAGTGCGAGTGGGTCGACATGAGGTTCAGCTCGAGAGAGTGAACCCTAGTCCTATGTCCACACACTCAGCTTGAGAGAGTGAGTGGGTTAAGGCGAAGGCTATTCTTCATGTGGCAAGTGGGTGTCCGAGAGAAACCCGCTTGTAATGGGGTAAGTTGCTCGAGAGAGAGCTTATCTCCTTTAAAGTCTAGACTAGTCACAAATACTCAATGAATTTACTAGCAAAAGAATGTACCCAATGATTTAGTCTGTCCCGTATTCCTATCGCATCCCAAGAATCCCGTCTCCATATTAGCATAATTCTTTATTTTAACTATTTTTTGTTGATTGTTTCTCACTTGTTACAAACCCCCATTGTTAATTGACACTTTTGTGGCACCCCTTTATTTAATATGTTTTTATTCGGCAATGATTTTAGCTATGACTAATTAGAACTTAATTTTATATTTCTATTAATTTTCAAGCCCACTCCCTTGGGACTCGACCCCAACCCTTGTGGGTTATTATACTATTGTACGATCGTAGACACTTACATTGGAAGTTGTGTCTTGATTGTGCAAACATCAAAATGGTGCCGTTACCTAGGAGTGGTGTTACGTGAAAATTTGTAGTTTAGTAAAATTGTTGTTCTTCTTAGTTATAGTTTACTTACTTTATTTGTAGTTTTGTTTTCTTATCTGTATTGAAGCAGAGGAAGTTAGTATGGCGAGCAGCACTCGGGAGGTAATGGAGTTTCCTCCATTATAGGTAATGATATTCTGGGAGCGTATCCTCACCTTCAAGCAATTGGATGGTGAACGGATCCACCAGTCATGGGCAAGATTTAATAAACTAATCACTTAATGCCCAACTCATGACATTCCCGACATAATCCTCCTTGACTGTTTCTACAGAAGTCTTGGTCCTGGAAACAAGAGGTTTGTCGACCAACTCATTCTGGGAGGCATTGCGAAATATCCATATGTGATAGCAGCTCAACTGCTTAATCAAATGGCTGAAACAAACCAAGAAGTGTAAAAGGACTTCATGTTGGCCACCCTAATGACTCAGATGGATGAGTTGGCCATAAAGATGGTGAAGATAGAAGTCCAGTGTAAGAGGAAGGATAAATACATCCCTCCTCATGAGCGAAGAAGTCTTGGGGACAATGAGGTTAAATGCCTTGAGGGAATGCTCTCAATCATTCTCCACAAGGTGACTGAGCAAGATAGAGGGCTGGAAGGAATGAATGAAGACATTGAAGGAATGAAGCAGATAATTTGGTCTCATTCCAGAGCTGTCCAGCTACTCGAGAACCTCATGAGTCATGCATTACCCGATCTACAATCGCAACAAAATAGGGGCTTGCCTAGTGATACTATGGCTAACCCCAAAAATGGAGTTTGAGTGCTGACTTTTGTTGTGCCACGACGTTAACTAAGGTGCTTCTTGGGAGGCAACCCAAGGTTTTAATTACTTCTATTTATGTTTTGGCAAAAATAATGGGGTGTTGTTTGTATAGGTTGAAGTGTGGAAGGTGTTAGAAAAATTGTAGGGTGGCGAGCAACAAGCCCAGTCGGTGAATCACCGAAGATGTCGGCGAGCCCGACCTAATCCACCGTTTGACTCAAGACATTCAAATCGGAGTCTAGAAAACTTGGTGAGCTCAAGAAATTATTGGCGATTCACCGAACCTGTGGGCAACCCCTACGTGGAACACCATTTGGACACCACATTAACTGGAGACGTAAATGACACAAAATCCAAAAGTCAAAATAAAGTAAGACAGAGAGGGAGGTAAAAAAGGGATTCTGTCTATGCAGTCGCTCCATCTGTCGGGGCTTTAGTGCCCGGTGTATCAATCTGGACTTGGGCATCAGTGCCCTGAGTCACCTCAGAAGTACCAGCTCCGCTACGATTATCAAAAGGTGGGCCTGCACAGTGGCATCTATCAAAATCTCCCCACTCAAAACAATGTCTCCAAGTTCTCTCTCAGCCTCCCTAAGGGCAGGTAGATCTCTGTAGATGCTCGCCTCCTGCTTCTCTATCTGCTCCTCCTCGATTTCAACATCTGACTCATCAACTGCAACTTCCTCCCTGTGTATATCTCTGGTGGTATTCGGAGGAATCCCTGAGGTCTTAGGGTAGTCTACGTCATCTGCACTCTGAATCAATGAAGTGAAGTCGATAGACTTCAAATAGTCTACATCCTTCCTCAAGTTTGTTACCTCGGCTTTCAAAGCCGAAAGCTCAAAGCTCTCCCCCTTTCTGCTCTAGCAGGCTGTGACCCTAGCGTTCAGATCATCAATAGAAGAACGTAGGGGCGTCAATGCAGCTAATATAACAGCCTCAATCATGCAGGGGACGTCTGTCTCCAATCTAGTAGATCTCACGTCAGCTGACTGAGCAAGGTGCCCCATCTTCAGGATCATCACCTGAGTAATCCTGGGCTGCTAGGAGGAAGTGGACGTGCTTGGAGCATGTGAAGCCGAAGTAGAGGAAGAAGTACCTGAAGACCCAGGGGACGGAGTAGGCAAAGGTGTCTCTATCGGTAACGAGCCAACATCCACCTCCGGGGAGGTGTCTACCGGAACTGCCCTTATTCTGTCAGCCTCCTCTCTGGCGCCCTCGGCCTCGATGCTCCAGATGTCAGTGGAGGAGGATGGGGTAACATTAAAATCTCTGGTAGTGTCCCGGGGCACTACAGCACGCCGGTAAGGCTCTGTCATTAGGACTGGGAATGGCAAGGAGGTATGTCTCTGTTTGGCCCTCATGGCTATCTCATGTTCAGTGATGAGTCCCAATTTAAGCAGCCTCTTTCCTAATATAGACCCTATACAAGCTGCCTTTGCATGCCGGAGGATATATTTGTTCTGTGAAGGCATGATGGAGCTACTGATGAATCCAAACCAATACCGGGCAGCTACATTCAGGTCCTTCTTCTTGATTTGTACTCGTGCATCCATCCACCTCAGAGTGACGTCAGGGAGAAGTGGTACAAGCCAACACTTCAAGTCATCCAGGGACTGGGCTGTCACCAGGCCCTCATAATCATGCTCAAGCCCTATAGCTTTCTCCACAACATCATTTATGATATCTCTGCAACACCCAACTTCCAAACACTGTACCATCACCGATTTAATCGGTCTAAACTCACCAGCCTTTTTCTTACTCTTTCGCACCAAAGTAGCATATGCATCATCGAATTCCTGAACCGATGAAGAAAAATAGGGGCCACGGGGTCAGGTGAAGATCTGAAACCTGTGCCAATTTAGTATTTCCTGCACAGTGGAGTATCTACCCTCTAGTCCTTCCGTAGATAACGATTTCTCTTCGAGTATGGTTCGCAAACCATCACCTTTAAATCTATTCAGAAGTTTGGGAGGAGGAACCATTGGTGAAATAGGGTTTAAAGAGGTGCTGGAGTTGGCACTAATTCTGCTGGTGTAGAAGCTGAAGAGGCTCTGTTAGCTGTAGTTTGAGATCTAGCCCGGGGTTCAGGACGCCGGGGTCGTAGTAGTTGGTCATCGTCAGGCTCGGAAGTCCTGTCAGTAATATGCATCTTTCCTTTGCCTTTGTCACCTTGTTGCACTTCAAGTCTGTCTTTTCTTCGAGGATTTAATCCTCCTTCGTTTATAGCAACACCCCGTGCTCTTTTGTGGGGTGGCTCATCGAGGTTTGTTCTGACCATCATGTTACGAAAAATTTAGAAATAACTTAATCACATTCATTGAAAAGCATTTGCAGAGAGGATCGCCAAACTACCCGGTTAGTCGCCCTATTGCTCTGGCGAGCTGAATCGTGCTCGCTGAAAGGATTGGTTTCAATATTGTGGAAATTAGGTGAAGTGTAGGTCCACTCGGTGGATCACCGACACCTTTTGGCGAGCAAGAACTAGCTCGCCGAAAGTTATACTGTAAACAAGGTTCAGAGGTGCAGACAAAGGGCACACAAATAGACAGACGACAAGTCATCGAGTGCCTTTGGCGACACTAGGTTTCTCGCCGAAAGTTATAGAATCAAACAACTCATTTAACATGAACTTAAAGGTAAGATAGGGATATTAGGTGAACCGCTGAGTGGTTCGGCGAGCTTGACCCAACTCGCCAAATGACCCAATGTGCCTATTTTTAACCCAACTTCCTGAATTCAACCCCGCAACCCCCGAAAATAAAATCAAACCATACACACATCAAATTAGCACCATACCCATAACACCTAATATCCCAGAATACTCAGAATTCTCCCGATTTTGCCAACACTGACCAATGTATGGTTTTTATCCTTTTGAAATGATCCCAACATCTCATTCAACTGGCAAATTACATTTCTCGGCACAAATCCAGGCTACTCAGGCTTCACCCATTAATAATATACGAGGAGCAAGCACATACCCGCAAAATTTAACTGAATTTAAATCACGAGAAGACGGGGTTTCAAACAATAAATGCATTACGACAAGATTGAAAAGATACAACCGGCAATCAAACATTCTTACCAATTCAGAGAGGCCCAGCACATTGTAACATGATATGATCAGTTGCAAAAGAGTTCAAAATTTGTAAAAATAATCTCGTGGTTCAATAAACTATCCCTTTATGCCAATTACGCAATATTGAGATGCTAGGAGGAAAAGTAATCCGCTCCGAACACAATTGTGATGACTAAAATACAAAGAGAAAGCAAGAAATATGGAAAATACTAGGTAAGAGTTTGAGAGGTTTAAAATCGAGGGAAAATGGAAGTAGTGCAAGTTTAAGCTATTAGCTTTTAAATAAAAGCATCCAGTTTTGTCCATTCAGTGACATTAGTTTAGATCGCCGAACCACTTGGTGACACGCCGATTAGTCACTCACCTCGCTGAGACAGGGCCTCTAGTTTAGGTAGAGGTCCAAACGACGGACGGTACAACTAGATCTTCAGCTTGCCAACCTACACTTTTCAACACTTTCCTCATTTTAACCTACAAAATCAACACACCATTATTCTAACATAATAATTGAAAGCGATTAAAACCTTGGGTTTCCTCCCAAGCAGCGCCTTAGTTAACGTCATGGCACGACGCAAGTCCTTACTCTCCATTTTTGGGGTTGACCCTAGTATTGTTAGGTAACCCCAATTTCTTGATTGGGCATAGATAAGGTGACTCATACTTCACAAAGTTCTAAAGCAGCTAGATAGATCTGGAATTAGAACCAATCATCTGGTTTATCACTTCGACGTTCTCCTTCATCTCATCCAGTACTCTGTCATATTCACTTAATTTGTGAAGAATGACTTCGAGCATTCCTTCCACATGTTGGCCCTCATTGTTCATAGGGCTTTTTCCCTCATGAGAAGGGATTTATTTATCCTTCCTTATGCATTGGACTTCGATCTCCACTACCTTTATGGTCAACTCATCCATCTGAGTCATTAGTGTGACCAACATGAAGTCCTTCTCTACTTCTTGGTTTGTTTCAGCCATGCAATCAAGCATGTGGGCTGCTTTCTCATAAGGCTGGTGTGTAATGCCACCCTGAATGAGTTGGTCGGTAATTACCTTTTTTTCGGGACCAAGACTTCTGTAGAAGCAGTCCAGGAGGACTATATTGGGAATTTCATGAGTGGGGCATTGAATCAAAAGTGATTTAAACCTTGCCCAAACCTCATAAATCCGTTCACCTTCCAACTGTTTGAAGGTTAGAATGTGGTCCCTGTACATCATCGCTTCTAATGAAGGGAAGTTCATCTCTCCACCTTTTCTGTTTCAAAGATCAAACGAGCAAAACAAAACTAAAATTTAAGTAAGTGAACTTTAACTAAGAAGAACACATTTTTTACTTAACTACAAATTATCAAATAACACCACTCCCCGGCAACGACACCATTTTGATGTTTAAAGAGGTAATCAACTGGCACTAGTTCGGTTCAAGTGACATACGATCGCGCGTAGTGATATAACCCAACCAAGGGTTGGAATCGTTCCCACAGGGAGTGGTTTTGAGAATTAATAGAAAAATAAAATTTAGTTCTAATTAGGCATAGCTATATATATTAACGATTAAAAACATATTAATTCTAATGGGGTGACGCAAGCGTCAATTATCAATGGGGGTTTGTATTATGCTAATAATAAAAACAGTAAAAATATAAGAAAGTGAAATATGGAGATGGGATTCTTGGGATGTGATAGGAATATGGGATAGACTAAATTATCGGGTACATGCTTTTGATAGTAAATTGTTGAGTATTTGTGACTAGGCTAGACTATAGTGGGGGTAAATTCTCTCTCGAGCAACTTACCCCAAATCAACTCAGTTTCTCTCAAACACCGAGTTACTGCATTAAGCACACCCTCCGCTTTACCCCATTCACTCTCTCGAGCTAAACCCATGTCTACCCAATACCACCGGTTATCAATTTAGTAGTCTTAGTTTTACGACCTCTCTCTCGAGCAAGCCAAAAAAACTAAGATGAAATCGTATTTGCAACTACAATTCCATTAAGTTCATACACAACTACAAAATGAAATCACATCTAAACAACAAATAAACCATCAACAAGTAAGACCCAACAGATAACCTAAACCATATTCACAAAATCACACCCCAAAAATTGGGGTGTTAGCTAGACATGTAAAAGAGATAAAAATTTTATACCAATATCAGTTTCCATCAACTGGGTATGAAGAATTAAGTCTTAAAACACGTCAAGAGTGAACAATCTTCAAGACCCAAGTCCAAATTCTTGGAGTTGAAACCCTTTGAATCTTCAAGGTCTTAGAACAAAGTCTCCAAAACCCTTTAAAACTTAGACTCTCTCAAAAACTATAAAAAGTTCTAATAATAATAGTGATATGATATTAAGCTAGAAATTTAATCAAGTATTTATAGTGTTTGAAAATTTGTGCTGCAATGGATCACTCGGCGCAGTTAGTCGGGATCACCGATACACTCGACGATCCGCCTTTTGGTTCATTTCATCACCTTCTTGCTTTAGCCTTCAGCGTCTTCGCGCTTTGAGTCGTTGGGCGATATGGTACTGCTTCACGGAACTACTCGGTGACATGCCAACGACTCCATTTCATTGCCAACTTGATTTTTCCCTTTAGGGCTCAACACACTGGAACAAAAGGCGATCTCTAGACCGATCGGCGACTCGCCAACTGGGCTTGGCGATCCTCAAACCTTCATTTCTTCGTTCTTTTCAGTTGCTTTGTTCCTTCTTGCCAAGTAGTGTCCATGCTTTGCCTCAAACTCTCAATACTTGAAACTTAACAATTTTCATCAGATATTGAGACAAAATATGCATTTGAGGACACTAATTCTATCAAAATATTGCCCTAAATAAGTCCAATTTGTGGACTCATGAAATGGAAAACCGTATACACTAGTACAACTCATTAAGCAACTCATGTTCGCAAGCAACCTTACCAACTCCACTCAAGATCTCATATCAGCTAATAAACCGGAACTAAACCTCCCAAACTCACTACACCTCTCAAGGTGAGAATTTCAAGCCTACCCAAATCATGTACATTAAAGAACACCCAACGACCTTGCTATCTAAGCACCTCCTCTCCCCCATAGGAGTAAGCCTATACAAACTCTTCTAAGCATCTTTTGTTTCAATTCTAAGGTCGAAGCAAGTCATCAATATGCTTTAACATCCTTCACACAAGATGATTTTAAGCCATGGTTAATTACACTTCTACCCTTTTTAAAGGAGTCTACTCACTCAACACATCTAGGCATTACTTAAACACCATATTCATCAAATCTATCCACATACCGCAAAAATCATCATGACTAAGTCGGGTTTTATCATCAAATACACATAACCATAATGTAACCCATTTATACCAAAGACAATATTAAAGTCTATCATGCAAAGTATATCAATTCACGAAAGACAAGAAACACCAGAATCTAAATAAGCATAAATCATATACCGAGAGCAACATTCAGAGGAATTTGTTATTCACCTCTAGCTTGGAGAGTATAAAACCTATTCTTCTTTGGAGCATTCCCAATTGAACAACTTGATACAACTTGCTTACCCTTAGCCTTCAACCTTGGACAATTTCTCATCTTGTGGCCACTCTCACCACAACTAAAGCAACCCTCACTACCGGCCAAACATCTACCCTCCTGTCTTTTGCCACATCTAGCACAAGCAGGAAATATTGGTTTACTATCCTTTCTGTGAGACTTAGGGTTGAACACCCTTTCTAGGTTATATCTTGGGGAAATCATAGAAGGACCTTGTCCGGAGAACCTTTCAAGAGGAAAATTATCAGCATCAATCCTAAACCTCTTTTACTCTTTAGCCTTTCTTCAAGTTTCTCTTTTTCAATTTTTTGAGCATAAATCATAAGATGAGAAATATTCATATCATGATCAAGCATGGCCGTACGACATTCTTTTACAACTAGATCGGACACTCCCGACACAAACTTACTCATTCCCGACCTAGGATCGGACACTAAAATGGGAGGATATTTGGACAATTGGATGAACCTCAATGCATATTCCTTAAAACTCATATTACATTGCCTAACGTTAATGAACCCAAGAACTAAATCTTCTCTCATCTCTAAAGGGATGAACCTATCTAGAAAAGCACTCTTGAACCTTTCCCACTCTATGAGATCCATTCCTACCAGTCTAGCATCTTTCCATTGATTAAACCACACTTGAGCAATGTCTTTGACTTGGTAAGAAGCCCACTATGTCTTCTCTATTAGAGTCACTCCCACAAAGTCAATGTAGCGACCCTTTCGATAGGATACTACCACTTAAACAAGAAATCTAATTTAATACTTGCGACATTTAAAAGATATTAACGAAGTGCATATTGATTTTAATCTAGTAGAGGGATTATGTTCATAACGAATAATTTAGTTAAGGATATACATCCTGCCCATTTAAACATTTATTTGATGTTACAATTGACATGGCGCGGAATTTAACTTATGACGGAAAAACCCTCCCAAAATAATTTAAGCAAATAACTGACTAGCTTTTCATGCATATATTATCCTCACACTTAAGGATGAGATAACAAGAATATTACCAACTTTCGAGTACCGAAATCAACCAATTCATGCTTCACACAAACATTCAAAACTAATAGTAAATTTCATATATTACAAGACTTGGGTTTACACACCCTAAAAGAACAAAACATATAGACATACTTATATTACAACCCATGGTGACATGATCAAATTAGTCCTCAAAATTTCATGTAAATATACAACACATAGATCATGTACAAGTCCCAAGGTTTATACAAAATATAGATGTCTATATGCAAATGTGATCTTCCTTAAGGCTCTCAAAATCTCCATCTCCAATGGCCAGCTTCATGCATCCTCTCGAACATTCCCTACGATAGAAACAACTATCGCTAAGCATATAGCTTAGTGGTGCAAAAACTATAGGTTCGGAGCCCTCAGATTCACCAAGTTACCTTTCTCAAGTCATGGGCAACATAATTGAACATAATAAATAAATCAAGTAAACAATATATACAGAGTATCAAGTTCGATATTTAAAGATCCAAATGTCAAGAATGCTCATAGCACCATTTTCCAAGAGATTCAATAACAAGGCTAGCCCAATATATACATCATGTCATCTCACCAAGTACAAGCAAGTATCAAGAAGGGTCAAAGCCCAATAATCAAGTGAACCAAGAACCATATCAAAAATGGCTTTCTAGTTCGTACTTAAAATGGACACCTTCCATTCTTAAGACGGACTAAAAATTCAGAGTCAAGATGGCAAATGATCCGAATCAAGAGGCACGCCAATAGTGACAAAATCACAGCCACAAGAAGGACATGGTCCCAACAAGAGTGCCAAGTGATCAAACAATTCATACAAGTGGTCGAGTTACACAAGCGTCTTTAATGTCTTAAAGGATACCAACACGACAATGCAAAGTGACAAGAGGTAACCAAGGTACCAAGATCAACTTTCAGATATACCAGCAGTTAAAAGAGTACAAGTACAAGTTTATACACAAACCTAAGTGCTTTAGCAAAGAAACAGTTCAACACAACTTCGCGAGTTCAGACCGTAGACCAACCAACTTTTCAAAGTCCTCAACTTGTTCACGAGGATATACAACCTTAAAAATACAATTAAATAACTTCTTTAATTCTTAGCAGCTCAATAATATCGAAGTAAAGCAGGATTATCATCACAAGTAAGCTTAGACTATACAAATATAACTATGCTCTTACAACAGTGATTCTGGCCAGCCTAGTACTTCATGTCACAACTTAGATTTAACAAGGAAAACGGCAAAAGTAGACTTTATAACATTCATGAAATATGTAGATACATCTCTTAGGGTTGCAAATAAATAAGAATTACCGTAAAATATATTTTGTACAAAAAGATATATTCAAAACAGTAACAGTTGATCATACAGGATTTCAAATTTGGAAATCTGGACAGAATTTGTCCTATGTTTCGTCGCATATTTAGAATCCATAACAACTAAATAAGAGTCTGACATAAACATAAGAGTTGTAGGTCTACAAATTAGCTTTCCAAATCATATTTATTCACTGTAAACTAAGTTATATAGAAATAGATATGCATAAACTACCAAACACTACCCAGCTCAGAAACAGATTTCGTCACTTACCAACAAGAAGGGTGTGTCTCCAATTCCAGCAAAAAGGATCAAGTTTTTCTCTTGTGATTTTGTAGAAAAAATGGTTAGATAATGTTCTAAGGTTCTTAGACTTCAGGTGAGATGAATTTTACTAGAAGAGGTGTCAAAATATAGACTCAAAAGTGAGGCTAGTCACATGTACAGCTGCCTCCAAAAGGTGGCTGCCCAAAAAAAATTGGCTGCCCAAAATGCATACATATATACCTATATGTAAAACCCTCACCTCCCTTTAAAGTTATACATAATTCTAATTAGAATATTACGTAAATATCCCAATACAATCCCTTAAATTACGATCACAATTATTTTAAGAAAGATTGCAAATATCACAACATTTCAAGTTCCCAAAATGAGAATAAAACATATTGTAGTAATTAAGCAATGGTGTATCGACATGCGAAAGTTAGTCTAGTATTTAGGGGCGTTACAACTCTCTCCCCCGTGAATAAATTTTGTCTAGAAATTTACCTTACACTAGCCCCGACACAAGTGCGGATACTGGGTCCTCATCTCTTTCCCAAGTAGCTTCTTTTCCAGAATGGTTCCTCCAAAGTACCTTTACTAAGGGGATTCTCTTGTTCCTAAGTTACTTTACTTCTCGAGCTTGAATTAGAATAGGTTCTTCCTTATACATCAAGTCCGGATTAACCTCAATAGATTCAACTAGAAGAACATGAGATGGATCAGAACGATATATTCTGAGCATAGAAACATGGAAGACATTGTGGATCTTGTCTAACTCAGGTGGCAAAGCCAATTTATATGCAACTGGTCCAACCCTTTCAATTATCTCGTAAGGTCCAATAAATTGGGGACTAAGTTTTCCTTTTTGGCTAAATCTCATAACCTTTTTCCATGGAGACACCTTTAAGAATACTTTATCTCCAACTTGATATTCAATGTCACACCTTTTAAGATCAGCGTACGACTTTTGTCTATCCGAAGAAATCTTTAGACGATCCTTGATAATTTTTACCTTGTCTTATGTTTTTGCACAATTTCAGGATCAATAAGTTTCCTTTCACCAACTTCACTCCAACAAAGAGGGGTCCAACACTTTCTTCCGTATAAGGCTTCATAGGGAGGCATTCCAATACTCGATTGGTAACTGTTATTGTAAGAAAATTCTATCAAAGCCAGGTGTTTGTCCCAACTACCCTCAAAATCCACAATGCAAGATCGAAGCATAACCTCCAAAATTTGTATTACTGTTTCTGACTGGCCATCCGTTTGAGGATGGAACGAAGTTCTAAATTTCAACATAGTACCCAAAGCTTCCTGCAAGCTTGATACGCCCAAATTATACCTCCTTATAGAAGCATAAGCGATCGTGATCAAGTACAGAACCCAACTTGTAGGTTGGGGTCGATCCCACGAGGAAAATGGTTTAGACTTTACTTTAACTCACGATTATATTCGATTAGTCAAAGTACTTCCACAAAAACAACAATTAACTAAAAAG